>CAKKNV010000039.1:0-93212 GCA_918843875.1 Diadumene lineata
AGTAGATCACTCTTGTGGAACTAATTTTTACAAAAACAGGCGTGATTATGCAAATCCGCGAAAAAAGTAGCAAAAAAACGCAAAAAATGCATTTTTTTGAAAAAAAAATTTGCATAAATTTGCATTAAAGTGGAACTTTTGATTTCTTCAATGTGGCTAAATAAAATATTTAGGCAAAGTTAAAACCGAGACTTCACTGCGCTGGCCAGCGGTCTCCTCACCTATGCGCACGCTCGCCTCGTGGTACTGACAGTGTTTGCAGCTTTGCAAGACTGGACGAGCTTGCTTCCCTCCGCTCCCTCCCTGCCGAAAAAATTTAGATCAGGTGAGTATAATCTCCATTGATTCCTACGGGAATCAGTGTGACAGGTGTCAGGGGTGAGCTGTGGACCGGTTTCCATGGTTACCTCGTCGCTGGGCTGGCTGGTTACCCCTCTCGCCGCCTCATCCTGGCACCTAACCCCAAACTCATTGTCGATGAGTTTTAATTAGTAGATCACTCTTGTGGAACTAATTTTTACAAAAACAGGCGTGATTATGCAAATCCGCGAAAAAAGTGGCAAAAAAAACGCAAAAAATGCATTTTTTGAAAAAAAAATTTGCATAAATTTGCATTAAAGTGGAACTTTTGATTTCTTCATTAGTAGATCACTCTTGTGGAACTAATTTTTACAAAAACAGGCGTGATTATGCAAATCCGCGAAAAAAGTAGCAAAAAAACGCAAAAAATGCATTTTTTGAAAAAAAAATTTGCATAAATTTGCATTAAAGTGGAATTTTTGATTTCTTCATTAGTAGATCACTCTTGTGGAACTAATTTTTACAAAAGCAGGCGTGATTATGCAAATCCGCGAAAAAAGTAGCAAAAAAACGCAAAAAATGCTATTTTTGGAAAAAAAATTTCCATAAATTTGCATTAAAGTGGAACTTTTGATTTCTTCATTAGCAGATCACTCTTGTGGAACTAATTTTTACAAAAACAGGCGTGATTATGCAAATCCGCGAAAAAAGTAGCAAAAAAAACGCAAAAAATGCATTTTTTGAAAAAAAAATTTGCATAAATTTGCATTAAAGTGGAACTTTTGATTTCTTCATTAGTAGATCACTCTTGTGGAACTAATTTTTACAAAAACAGGCGTGATTATGCAAATCCGCGAAAAAAGTAGCAAAAAAACGCAAAAAATGCATTTTTTGAAAAAAAAATTTGCATAAATTTGCATTAAAGTGGAACTTTTGATTTCTTCATTAGTAGATCACTCTTGTGGAACTAATTTTTACAAAAGCAGGCGTGATTATGCAAATCCGCGAAAAAAGTAGCAAAAAAAACGCAAAAAATGCATTTTTTGAAAAAAAAATTTGCATAAATTTGCATTAAAGTGGAACTTTTGATTTCTTCATTAGTAGATCACTCTTGTGGAACTAATTTTTACAAAAACAGGCGTGATTATGCAAATCCGCGAAAAAAGTAGCAAAAAAAACGCAAAAAATGCATTTTTTGAAAAAAAAATTTGCATAAATTTGCATTAAAGTGGAACTTTTGATTTCTTCATTAGTAGATCACTCTTGTGGAACTAATTTTTACAAAAGCAGGCGTGATTATGCAAATCCGCGAAAAAAGTAGCAAAAAAATGCATTTAAAAAAAAAAATTTGCATAAATTTGCATTAAAGTGGAACTTTTGATTTCTTCATTAGTAGATCACTCTTGTGGAACTAATTTTTACAAAAACAGGCGTGATTATGCAAATCCGCGAAAAAAGTAGCAAAAAAACCCAAAAAATGCATTTTTTGAAAAAAAAATTTGCATAAATTTGCATTAAAGTGGAACTTTTGATTTCTTCATTAGTAGATCACTCTTGTGGAACTAATTTTTACAAAAACAGGCGTGATTATGCAAATCCGCGAAAAAAGTAGCAAAAAAAACGCAAAAAATGCATTTTTTTGAAAAAAAAATTTGCATAAATTTGCATTAAAGTGGAACTTTTGATTTCTTCAATGTGGCTAAATAAAATATTTAGGCAAAGTTAAAACCGAGACTTCACTGCGCTGGCCAGCGGTCTCCTCACCTATGCGCACGCTCGCCTCGTGGTACTGACAGTGTTTGCAGCTTTGCAAGACTGGACGAACTTGCTTCCCTCCGCTCCCTCCCTGCCGAAAAAATTTAGATCAGGTGAGTATAATCTCCATTGATTCCTACGGGAATCAGTGTGACAGGTGTCAGGGGTGAGCTGTGGACCGGTTTCCATGGTTACCTCGTCGCTGGGCTGGCTGGTTACCCCTCTCGCCGCCTCATCCTGGCACCTAACCCCAAACTCATTGTCGATGAGTTTTAATTAGTAGATCATTCTTGTGGAACTAATTTTTACAAAAACAGGCGTGATTATGCAAATCCGCGAAAAAAGTGGCAAAAAAAACGCAAAAAATGCAATTTTTGAAAAAAAAATTTGCATAAATTTGCATTAAAGTGGAACTTTTGATTTCTTCATTAGTAGATCACTCTTGTGGAACTAATTTTTACAAAAACAGGCGTGATTATGCAAATCCGCGAAAAAAGTAGCAAAAAAACGCAAAAAATGCATTTTTTGAAAAAAAAATTTGCATAAATTTGCATTAAAGTGGAATTTTTGATTTCTTCATTAGTAGATCACTCTTGTGGAACTAATTTTTACAAAAACAGGCGTGATTATGCAAATCCGCGAAAAAAGTAGCAAAAAAAACGCAAAAAATGCATTTTTTGAAAAAAAAATTTCCATAAATTTGCATTAAAGTGGAACTTTTGATTTCTTCATTAGTAGATCACTCTTGTGGAACTAATTTTTACAAAAACAGGCGTGATTATGCAAATCCGCGAGAAAAGTAGCAAAAAAACGCAAAAAATGCATTTTTTGAAAAAAAAATTTGCATAAATTTGCATTAAAGTGGAACTTTTGATTTCTTCATTAGTAGATCACTCTTGTGGAACTAATTTTTACAAAAACAGGCGTGATTATGCAAATCCGCGAAAAAAGTAGCAAAAAAAACGCAAAAAATGCATTTTTTGAAAAAAAAAATTGCATAAATTTGCATTAAAGTGGAACTTTTGATTTCTTCATTAGTAGATCACTCTTGTGGAACTAATTTTTACAAAAGCAGGCGTGATTATGCAAATCCGCGAAAAAAGTAGCAAAAAAACGCAAAAAATGCATTTTTTGAAAAAAAAATTTGCATAAATTTGCATTAAAGTGGAACTTTTGATTTCTTCATTAGTAGATCACTCTTGTGGAACTAATTTTTACAAAAACAGGCGTGATTATGCAAATCCGCGAAAAAAGTAGCAAAAAAACGCAAAAAATGCATTTTTTGAAAAAAAAATTTGCATAAATTTGCATTAAAGTGGAACTTTTGATTTCTTCATTAGTAGATCATTCTTGTGGAACTAATTTTTACAAAAACAGGCGTGATTATGCAAATCCGCGAAAAAAGTAGCAAAAAAACGCAAAAAATGCATTTTTTGAAAAAAAAAATTTGCATAAATTTGCATTAAAGTGGAACTTTTGATTTCTTCATTAGTAGATCACTCTTGTGGAACTAATTTTTACAAAAACAGGCGTGATTATGCAAATCCGCGAAAAAAGTAGCAAAAAAACGCAAAAAATGCATTTTTTGAAAAAAAAATTTGCATAAATTTGCATTAAAGTGGAACTTTTGATTTCTTCATTAGTAGATCATTCTTGTGGAACTAATTTTTACAAAAACAGGCGTGATTATGCAAATCCGCGAAAAAAGTAGCAAAAAAACGCAAAAAATGCATTTGTTGAAAAAAAAAATTTGCATAAATTTGCATTAAAGTGCAACTTTTGATTTCTTCATTAGTAGATCACTCTTGTGGAACTAATTTTTACAAAAACAGGCGTGATTATGCAAATCCGCGAAAAAAGTAGCAAAAAAACGCAAAAAATGCATTTTTTGAAAAAAAAATTTGCATAAATTTGCATTAAAGTGGGACTTTTGATTTCTTCATTAGTAGATCACTCTTGTGGAACTAATTTTTACAAAAACAGGCGTGATTATGCAAATCCGCGAAAAAAGTAGCAAAAAAACGCAAAAAATGCATTTTTTGAAAAAAAAATTTGCATAAATTTGCATTAAAGTGGAACTTTTGATTTCTTCATTAGTAGATCACTCTTGTGGAACTAATTTTTACAAAAACAGGCGTGATTATGCAAATCCGCGAAAAAAGTAGCAAAAAAACGCAAAAAATGCATTTTTTGAAAAAAAAATTTGCATAAATTTGCATTAAAGTGGAACTTTTGATTTCTTCATTAGTAGATCACTCTTGTGGAACTAATTTTTACAAAAACAGGCGTGATTATGCAAATCCGCGAAAAAAGTAGCAAAAAAACCCAAAAAATGCATTTTTTGAAAAAAAAATTTGCATAAATTTGCATTAAAGTGGAACTTTTGATTTCTTCATTAGTAGATCACTCTTGTGGAACTAATTTTTACAAAAACAGGCGTGATTATGCAAATCCGCGAAAAAAGTAGCAAAAAAACACAAAAAATGCATTTTTTGAAAAAAAAATTTGCATAAATTTGCATTAAAGTGGAACTTTTGATTTCTTCATTAGTAGATCATTCTTGTGGAACTAATTTTTACAAAAACAGGCGTGATTATGCAAATCCGCGAAAAAAGTAGCAAAAAAACGCAAAAAATGCATTTTTTGAAAAAAAAATTTGCATAAATTTGCATTAAAGTGGAACTTTTGATTTCTTCATTAGTAGATCACTCTTGTGGAACTAATTTTTACAAAAACAGGCGTGATTATGCAAATCCGCGAAAAAAGTAGCAAAAAAACGCAAAAAATGCATTTTTTGAAAAAAAAAATTTGCATAAATTTGCATTAAAGTGGGACTTTTGATTTCTTCATTAGTAGATCACTCTTGTGGAACTAATTTTTACAAAAACAGGCGTGATTATGCAAATCCGCGAAAAAAGTAGCAAAAAAACGCAAAAAATGCATTTTTTGAAAAAAAAATTTGCATTAAAGTGGAACTTTTGATTTCTTCATTAGTTTATCACTCTTGTGGAACTAATTTTTACAAAAACAGGCGTGATTATGCAAATCCGCGAAAAAAGTAGCAAAAAAACGCAAAAAATGCATTTTTTGAAAAAAAAATTTGCATAAATTTGCATTAAAGTGGAACTTTTGATTTCTTCATTACTAGATCACTCTTGTGGAACTAATTTTTACAAAAACAGGCGTGATTATGCAAATCCGCGAAAAAAGTAGCAAAAAAACGCAAAAAATGCATTTTTTGAAAAAAAAATTTGCATAAATTTGCATTAAAGTGGAAATTTTGATTTCTTCATTAGTAGATCACTCTTGTGGAACTAATTTTTACAAAAACAGGCGTGATTATGCAAATCCGCGAAAAAAGTAGCAAAAAAACGCAAAAAATGCATTTTTTGAAAAAAAAATTTGCATAAATTTGCATTAAAGTGGGACTTTTGATTTCTTCATTAGTAGATCACTCTTGTGGAACTAATTTTTACAAAAACAGGCGTGATTATGCAAATCCGCGAAAAAAGTAGCAAAAAAACGCAAAAAATGCATTTTTTGAAAAAAAAATTTGCATTAAAGTGGAACTTTTGATTTCTTCATTAGTAGATCACTCTTGTGGAACTAATTTTTACAAAAGCAGGCGTGATTATGCAAATCCGCGAAAAAAGTAGCAAAAAAACGCAAAAAATGCATTTTTTTAAAAAAAAATTTCCATAAATTTGCATTAAAGTGGAACTTTTGATTTCTTCATTAGTAGATCACTCTTGTGGAACTAATTTTTACAAAAACAGGCGTGATTATGCAAATCCGCGAAAAAAGTAGCAAAAAAACCCAAAAAATGCATTTTTTGAAAAAAAAATTTGCATAAATTTGCATTAAAGTGGAACTTTTGATTTCTTCATTAGTAGATCACTCTTGTGGAACTAATTTTTACAAAAACAGGCGTGATTATGCAAATCCGCGAAAAAAGTAGCAAAAAAACGCAAAAAATGCATTTTTTTGAAAAAAAAATTTGCATAAATTTGCATTAAAGTGGAACTTTTGATTTCTTCATTAGTAGATCATTCTTGTGGAACTAATTTTTACAAAAACAGGCGTGATTATGCAAATCCGCGAAAAAAGTAGCAAAAAAAACGCAAAAAATGCATTTTTTGAAAAAAAAATTTGCATAAATTTGCATTAAAGTGGAACTTTTGATTTCTTCATTAGTAGATCACTCTTGTGGAACTAATTTTTACAAAAACAGGCGTGATTATGCAAATCCGCGAAAAAAGTAGCAAAAAAACGCAAAAAATGCATTTTTTGAAAAAAAAAATTTGCATAAATATGCATTAAAGTGGGACTTTTGATTTCTTCATTAGTAGATCACTCTTGTGGAACTAATTTTTACAAAAACAGGCGTGATTATGCAAATCCGCGAAAAAAGTAGCAAAAAAACGCAAAAAATGCATTTTTTGAAAAAAAAAATTTGCATTAAAGTGGAACTTTTGATTTCTTTATTAGTAGATCACTCTTGTGGAACTAATTTTTACAAAAACAGGCGTGATTATGCAAATCCGCGAAAAAAGTAGCAAAAAAACGCAAAAAATGCATTTTTTGAAAAAAAAATTTGCATAAATTTGCATTAAAGTGGAACTTTTGATTTCTTCATTAGTAGATCACTCTTGTGGAACTAATTTTTACAAAAACAGGCGTGATTATGCAAATCCGCGAAAAAAGTAGCAAAAAAACGCAAAAAATGCATTTTTTGAAAAAAAAAATTTGCATAAATTTGCATTAAAGTGGAACTTTTGATTTCTTCATTAGTAGATCACTCTTGTGGAACTAATTTTTACAAAAGCAGGCGTGATTATGCAAATCCGCGAAAAAAGTAGCAAAAAAACGCAAAAAATGCATTTTTTGAAAAAAAAATTTGCATAAATTTGCATTAAAGTGGAACTTTTGATTTCTTCATTAGTAGATCACTCTTGTGGAACTAATTTTTACAAAAACAGGCGTGATTATGCAAATCCGCGAAAAAAGTAGCAAAAAAACGCAAAAAATGCATTTTTTGAAAAAAAAAATTTGCATAAATTTGCATTAAAGTGGGACTTTTGATTTCTTCATTAGTAGATCACTCTTGTGGAACTAATTTTTACAAAAACAGGCGTGATTATGCAAATCCGCGAAAAAAGTAGCAAAAAAACGCAAAAAATGCATTTTTTGAAAAAAAAATTTGCATTAAATTGGAACTTTTGATTTCTTTATTTCTGATCACTCTTGTGGAACTAATTTTTACAAAAACAGGCGTGATTATGCAAATCCGCGAAAAAAGTAGCAAAAAAACGCAAAAAATGCATTTTTTGAAAAAAAAATTTGCATAAATTTGCATTAAAGTGGAACTTTTGATTTCTTCATTAGTAGATCACTCTTGTGGAACTAATTTTTACAAAAACAGGCGTGATTATGCAAATCCGCGAAAAAAGTAGCAAAAAAACGCAAAAAATGCATTTTTTGAAAAAAAAATTTGCATAAATTTGCATTAAAGTGGAACTTTTGATTTCTTCATTAGTAGATCACTCTTGTGGAACTAATTTTTACAAAAACAGGCGTGATTATGCAAATCCGCGAAAAAAGTAGCAAAAAAACGCAAAAAATGCATTTTTTGAAAAAAAAATTTGCATAAATTTGCATTAAAGTGGGACTTTTGATTTCTTCATTAGTAGATCACTCTTGTGGAACTAATTTTTACAAAAACAGGCGTGATTATGCAAATCCGCGAAAAAAGTAGCAAAAAAACGCAAAAAATGCATTTTTTGAAAAAAAAATTTGCATTAAAGTGGAACTTTTGATTTCTTCATTAGTAGATCACTCTTGTGGAACTAATTTTTACAAAAACAGGCGTGATTATGCAAATCCGCGAAAAAAGTAGCAAAAAAAACGCAAAAAATGCATTTTTTGAAAAAAAAATTTGCATAAATTTGCATTAAAGTGGAACTTTTGATTTCTTCATTAGTAGATCAATCTTGTGGAACTAATTTTTACAAAAACAGGCGTGATTATGCAAATCCGCGAAAAAAGTAGCAAAAAAAACGCAAAAAATGCATTTTTTGAAAAAAAAATTTGCATAAATTTGCATTAAAGTGGAACTTTTGATTTCTTCATTAGTAGATCACTCTTGTGGAACTAATTTTTACAAAAACAGGCGTGATTATGCAAATCCGCGAAAAAAGTAGCAAAAAAACGCAAAAAATGCATTTTTTGAAAAAAAAAATTTGCATAAATTTGCATTAAAGTGGGACTTTTGATTTCTTCATTAGTAGATCACTCTTGTGGAACTAATTTTTACAAAAACAGGCGTGATTATGCAAATCCGCGAAAAAAGTAGCAAAAAAACGCAAAAAATGCATTTTTTGAAAAAAAAAATTTGCATTAAAGTGGAACTTTTGATTTCTTCATTAGTATATCACTCTTGTGGAACTAATTTTTACAAAAACAGGCGTGATTATGCAAATCCGCGAAAAAAGTAGCAAAAAAACGCAAAAAATGCATTTTTTGAAAAAAAAATTTGCATAATTTTGCATTAAAGTGGAACTTTTGATTTCTTCATTAGTAGATCACTCTTGTGGAACTAATTTTTACAAAAACAGGCGTGATTATGCAAATCCGCGAAAAAAGTAGCAAAAAAAACGCAAAAAATGCATTTTTTGAAAAAAAAATTTGCATAAATTTGCATTAAAGTGGAACTTTTGATTTCTTCATTAGTAGATCACTCTTGTGGAACTAATTTTTACAAAAACAGGCGTGATAATGCAAATCCGCGAAAAAAGTAGCAAAAAAACGCAAAAAATGCATTTTTTGAAAAAAAAATTTGCATAAATTTGCATTAAAGTGGAACTTTTGATTTCTTCATTAGTAGATCACTCTTGTGGAACTAATTTTTACAAAAACAGGCGTGATTATGCAAATCCGCGAAAAAAGTAGCAAAAAAACGAAAAAAATGCATTTTTTGAAAAAAAATTTGCATAAATTTGCATTAAAGTGGAACTTTTGATTTCTTCATTAGTAGATCACTCTTGTGGAACTAATTTTTACAAAAACAGGCGTGATTATGCAAATCCGCGAAAAAAGTAGCAAAAAAACGCAAAAAATGCATTTTTTGAAAAAAAAATTTGCATAAATTTGCATTAAAGTGGAACTTTTGATTTCTTCATTAGTAGATCACTCTTGTGGAACTAATTTTTACAAAAACAGGCGTGATTATGCAAATCCGCGAAAAAAGTAGCAAAAAAACGCAAAAAATGCATTTTTTGAAAAAAAAATTTGCATAAATTTGCATTAAAGTGGAACTTTTGATTTCTTCATTAGTAGATCACTCTTGTGGAACTAATTTTTACAAAAACAGGCGTGATTATGCAAATCCGCGAAAAAAGTAGCAAAAAAACCCAAAAAATGCATTTTTTGAAAAAAAAATTTGCATAAATTTGCATTAAAGTGGAACTTTTGATTTCTTCATTAGTAGATCACTCTTGTGGAACTAATTTTTACAAAAACAGGCGTGATTATGCAAATCCGCGAAAAAAGTAGCAAAAAAACACAAAAAATGCATTTTTTGAAAAAAAAATTTGCATAAATTTGCATTAAAGTGGAACTTTTGATTTCTTCATTAGTAGATCATTCTTGTGGAACTAATTTTTACAAAAACAGGCGTGATTATGCAAATCCGCGAAAAAAGTAGCAAAAAAACGCAAAAAATGCATTTTTTGAAAAAAAAATTTGCATAAATTTGCATTAAAGTGGAACTTTTGATTTCTTCATTAGTAGATCACTCTTGTGGAACTAATTTTTACAAAAACAGGCGTGATTATGCAAATCCGCGAAAAAAGTAGCAAAAAAAACGCAAAAAATGCATTTTTTGAAAAAAAAAATTTGCATAAATTTGCATTAAAGTGGAACTTTTGATTTCTTCATTAGTAGATCACTCTTGTGGAACTAATTTTTACAAAAACAGGCGTGATTATGCAAATCCGCGAAAAAAGTAGCAAAAAAACGCAAAAAATGCATTTTTTGAAAAAAAAATTTGCATTAAAGTGCAACTTTTGATTTCTTAATTAGTTTATCACTCTTGTGGAACTAATTTTTACAAAAACAGGCGTGATTATGCAAATCCGCGAAAAAAGTAGCAAAAAAACGCAAAAAATGCATTTTTTGAAAAAAAAATTTGCATAAATTTGCATTAAAGTGGAACTTTTGATTTCTTCATTAGTAGATCACTCTTGTGGAACTAATTTTTACAAAAACAGGCGTGATTATGCAAATCCGCGAAAAAAGTAGCAAAAAAACGCAAAAAATGCATTTTTTTGAAAAAAAAATTTGCATAAATTTGCATTAAAGTGGAACTTTTGATTTCTTCATTAGTAGATCACTCTTGTGGAACTAATTTTACAAAAACAGGCGTGATTATGCAAATCCGCGAAAAAAGTAGCAAAAAAACGCAAAAAATGCATTTTTTGAAAAAAAAAATTTGCATAAATTTGCATTAAAGTGGAACTTTTGATTTCTTCATTAGTAGATCACTCTTGTGGAACTAATTTTTACAAAAACAGGCGTGATTATGCAAATCCGCGAAAAAAGTAGCAAAAAAACGCAAAAAAATGCATTTTTTGAAAAAAAAATTTGCATTAAAGTGGAACTTTTGATTTCTTCATTAGTAGATCACTCTTGTGGAACTAATTTTTACAAAAGCAGGCGTGATTATGCAAATCGGCAAAAAAAGTAGCAAAAAAAACGCAAAAAATGCATTTTTTGAAAAAAAAATTTCCATAAATTTGCATTAAAGTGGAACTTTTGATTTCTTCATTAGTAGATCACTCTTGTGGAACTAATTTTTACAAAAACAGGCGTGATTATGCAAATCCGCGAAAAAAGTAGCAAAAAAACCCAAAAAATGCATTTTTTGAAAAAAAAATTTGCATAAATTTGCATTAAAGTGGAACTTTTGATTTCTTCATTAGTAGATCACTCTTGTGGAACTAATTTTTACAAAAACAGGCGTGATTATGCAAATCCGCGAAAAAAGTAGCAAAAAAACGCAAAAAATGCATTTTTTGAAAAAAAAATTTGCATAAATTTGCATTAAAGTGGAACTTTTGATTTCTTCATTAGTAGATCATTCTTGTGGAACTAATTTTTACAAAAACAGGCGTGATTATGCAAATCCGCGAAAAAAGTAGCAAAAAAAACGCAAAAAATGCATTTTTTGAAAAAAAAATTTGCATAAATTTGCATTAAAGTGGAACTTTTGATTTCTTCATTAGTAGATCACTCTTGTGGAACTAATTTTTACAAAAACAGGCGTGATTATGCAAATCCGCGAAAAAAGTAGCAAAAAAACGCAAAAAATGCATTTTTTGAAAAAAAAAATTTGCATAAATTTGCATTAAAGTGGGACTTTTGATTTCTTCATTAGTAGATCACTCTTGTGGAACTAATTTTTACAAAAACAGGCGTGATTATGCAAATCCGCGAAAAAAGTAGCAAAAAAACGCAAAAAATGCATTTTTTGAAAAAAAAAATTTGCATTAAAGTGGAACTTTTGATTTCTTCATTAGTTTATCACTCTTGTGGAACTAATTTTTACAAAAACAGGCGTGATTATGCAAATCCGCGAAAAAAGTAGCAAAAAAACGCAAAAAATGCATTTTTTGAAAAAAAAATTTGCATAAATTTGCATTAAAGTGGAACTTTTGATTTCTTCATTAGTAGATCACTCTTGTGGAACTAATTTTTACAAAAACAGGCGTGATTATGCAAATCCGCGAAAAAAGTAGCAAAAAAAACGCAAAAAATGCATTTTTTGAAAAAAAAATTTGCATAAATTTGCATTAAAGTGGAACTTTTGATTTCTTCATTAGTAGATCACTCTTGTGGAACTAATTTTTACAAAAGCAGGCGTGATTATGCAAATCCGCGAAAAAAGTAGCAAAAAAACGCAAAAAATGCATTTTTTGAAAAAAAAATTTGCATAAATTTGCATTAAAGTGGAACTTTTGATTTCTTCATTAGTAGATCACTCTTGTGGAACTAATTTTTACAAAAACAGGCGTGATTATGCAAATCCGCGAAAAAAGTAGCAAAAAAACGCAAAAAATGCATTTTTTGAAAAAAAAATTTCCATAAATTTGCATTAAAGTGGAACTTTTGATTTCTTCATTAGTAGATCACTCTTGTGGAACTAATTTTTACAAAAACAGGCGTGATTATGCAAATCCGCGAAAAAAGTAGCAAAAAAACCCAAAAAATGCATTTTTTGAAAAAAAAATTTGCATAAATTTGCATTAAAGTGGAACTTTTGATTTCTTCATTAGTAGATCACTCTTGTGGAACTAATTTTTACAAAAACAGGCGTGATTATGCAAATCCGCGAAAAAAGTAGCAAAAAAACGCAAAAAATGCATTTTTTGAAAAAAAAATTTGCATAAATTTGCATTAAAGTGGAACTTTTGATTTCTTCATTAGTAGATCACTCTTGTGGAACTAATTTTTACAAAAACAGGCGTGATTATGCAAATCCGCGAAAAAAGTAGCAAAAAAACGCAAAAAAATGCATTTTTTGAAAAAAAAATTTGCATAAATTTGCATTAAAGTGGAACTTTTGATTTCTTCATTAGTAGATCACTCTTGTGGAACTAATTTTTACAAAAACAGGCGTGATTATGCAAATCCGCGAAAAAAGTAGCAAAAAAACGCAAAAAATGCATTTTTTGAAAAAAAAAATTTGCATAAATTTGCATTAAAGTGGAACTTTTGATTTCTTCATTAGTAGATCACTCTTGTGGAACTAATTTTTACAAAAACAGGCGTGATTATGCAAATCCGCGAAAAAAGTAGAAAAAAAAACGCTAAAAATGATTTTTTTGAAAAAAAAAATTTGCATTAAAGTGGAACTTTTGATTTCTTCATTAGTTTATCACTCTTGTGGAACTAATTTTTACAAAAACAGGCGTGATTATGCAAATCCGCGAAAAAAGTAGCAAAAAAAACGCAAAAAATGCATTTTTTGAAAAAAAAATTTGCATAAATTTGCATTAAAGTGGAACTTTTGATTTCTTCATTAGTAGATCACTCTTGTGGAACTAATTTTTACAAAAACAGGCGTGATTATGCAAATCCGCGAAAAAAGTAGCAAAAAAACGCAAAAAATGCATTTTTTGAAAAAAAAAATTTGCATAAATTTGCATTAAAGTGGGACTTTTAATTTCTTCATTAGTAGATCACTCTTGTGGAACTAATTTTTACAAAAACAGGCGTGATTATGCAAATCCGCGAAAAAAGTAGCAAAAAAAACGCAAAAAATGCATTTTTTGAAAAAAAAAATTTGCATTAAAGTGGAACTTTTGATTTCTTCATTAGTTTATCACTCTTGTGGAACTAATTTTTACAAAAACAGGCGTGATTATGCAAATCCGCGAAAAAAGTAGCAAAAAAACGCAAAAAATGCATTTTTTGAAAAAAAAATTTGCATAAATTTGCATTAAAGTGGAACTTTTGATTTCTTCATTAGTAGATCATTCTTGTGGAACTAATTTTTACAAAAACAGGCGTGATTATGCAAATCCGCGAAAAAAGTAGCAAAAAAACGCAAAAAATGCATTTTTTGAAAAAAAAATTTGCATAAATTTGCATTAAAGTGGAACTTTTGATTTCTTCATTAGTAGATCACTCTTGTGGAACTAATTTTTACAAAAGCAGGCGTGATTATGCAAATCCGCGAAAAAAGTAGCAAAAAAACGCAAAAAATGCATTTTTTGAAAAAAAAATTTGCATAAATTTGCATTAAAGTGGAACTTTTGATTTCTTCATTAGTAGATCACTCTTGTGGAACTAATTTTTACAAAAACAGGCGTGATTATGCAAATCCGCGAAAAAAGTAGCAAAAAAACGCAAAAAATGCATTTTTTGAAAAAAAAATTTGCATTAAAGTGGAACTTTTGATTTCTTCATTAGTATATCACTCTTGTGGAACTAATTTTTACAAAAACAGGCGTGATTATGCAAATCCGCGAAAAAAGTAGCAAAAAAACGCAAAAAATGCATTTTTTGAAAAAAAAATTTGCATAAATTTGCATTAAAGTGGAACTTTTGATTTCTTCATTAGTAGATCACTCTTGTGGAACTAATTTTTACAAAAGCAGGCGTGATTATGCAAATCCGCGAAAAAAGTAGCAAAAAAACGCAAAAAATGCATTTTTTGAAAAAAAAATTTGCATAAATTTGCATTAAAGTGGAACTTTTGATTTCTTCATTAGTAGATCACTCTTGTGGAACTAATTTTTACAAAAACAGGCGTGATTATGCAAATCCGCGAAAAAAGTAGCAAAAAAACCCAAAAAATGCATTTTTTGAAAAAAAAATTTGCATAAATTTGCATTAAAGTGGAACTTTTGATTTCTTCATTAGTAGATCACTCTTGTGGAACTAATTTTTACAAAAACAGGCGTGATTATGCAAATCCGCGAAAAAAGTAGCAAAAAAACGCAAAAAATGCATTTTTTTGAAAAAAAAATTTGCATAAATTTGCATTAAAGTGGAACTTTTGATTTCTTCAATGTGGCTAAATAAAATATTTAGGCAAAGTTAAAACCGAGACTTCACTGCGCTGGCCAGCGGTCTCCCCACCTATGAGCACGCTCGCCTCGTGGAACTGACAGTGTTTGCAGCTTTGCAAGACTGGACGAACTTGCTTTCCTCCGCTCGCTCCCTCCCTGCCGAAAAAATTTAGATCAGGTGAGTATAATCTCCATTGATTCCTACGGGAATCAGTGTGACAGGTGTCAGGGGTGAGCTGTGGACCGGTTTCCATGGTTACCTCGTCGCTGGGCTGGCTGGTTACCCCTCTCGCCGCCTCATCCTGGCACCTAACCCCAAACTCATTGTCGATGAGTTTTAATTAGTAGATCATTCTTGTGGAACTAATTTTTACAAAAACAGGCGTGATTATGCAAATCCGCGAAAAAAGTAGCAAAAAAAACGCAAAAAATGCATTTTTTGAAAAAAAAATTTGCATAAATTTGCATTAAAGTGGAACTTTTGATTTCTTCATTAGTAGATCACTCTTGTGGAACTAATTTTTACAAAAACAGGCGTGATTATGCAAATCCGCGAAAAAAGTAGCAAAAAAACGCAAAAAATGCATTTTTTGAAAAAAAAATTTGCATAAATTTGCATTAAAGTGGAACTTTTGATTTCTTCATTAGTAGATCACTCTTGTGGAACTAATTTTTACAAAAGCAGGCGTGATTATGCAAATCCGCGAAAAAAGTAGCAAAAAAACGCAAAAAATGCATTTTTTGAAAAAAAAATTTCCATAAATTTGCATTAAAGTGGAACTTTTGATTTCTTCATTAGTAGATCACTCTTGTGGAACTAATTTTTACAAAAACAGGCGTGATTATGCAAATCCGCGAAAAAAGTAGCAAAAAAACGCAAAAAATGCATTTTTTGAAAAAAAAATTTGCATAAATTTGCATTAAAGTGGAACTTTTGATTTCTTCATAAGTATATCACTCTTGTGGAACTAATTTTTACAAAAGCAGGGGTGATTATGCAAATCCGCGAAAAAAGTAGCAAAAAAACGCAAAAAATGCATTTTTTGAAAAAAAAATTTGCATAAATTTGCATTAAAGTGGAACTTTTGATTTCTTCATTAGTAGATCACTCTTGTGGAACTAATTTTTACAAAAACAGGCGTGATTATGCAAATCCGCGAAAAAAGTAGCAAAAAAACGCAAAAAATGCATTTTTTGAAAAAAAAATTTGCATAAATTTGCATTAAAGTGGAACTTTTGATTTCTTCATTAGTAGATCACTCTTGTGGAACTAATTTTTACAAAAACAGGCGTGATTAAACAAATCCGCGAAAAAAGTAGCAAAAAAACGCAAAAAATGCATTTTTTGAAAAAAAAATTTGCATAAATTTGCATTAAAGTGGAACTTTTGATTTCTTCATTAGTAGATCACTCTTGTGGAACTAATTTTTACAAAAACAGGCGTGATTATGCAAATCCGCGAAAAAAGTAGCAAAAAAACGAAAAAAATGCATTTTTTGAAAAAAAAATTTGCATAAATTTGCATTAAAGTGGAACTTTTGATTTCTTCATTAGTAGATCACTCTTGTGGAACTAATTTTTACAAAAACAGGCGTGATTATGCAAATCCGCGAAAAAAGTAGCAAAAAAACGCAAAAAATGCATTTTTAAAAAAAAAAATTTGTATAAATTTGCATTAAAGTGGAACTTTTGATTTCTTCATTAGTAGATCACTCTTGTGGAACTAATTTTTACAAAAACAGGCGTGATTATGCAAATCCGCGAAAAAAGTAGCAAAAAAAACGCAAAAAATGCATTTTTTGAAAAAAAAATTTGCATAAATTTGCATTAAAGTGGAACTTTTGATTTCTTCATTAGTAGATCACTCTTGTGGAACTAATTTTTACAAAAACAGGCGTGATTATACAAATCCGCGAAAAAAGTAGCAAAAAAACGCAAAAAATGCATTTTTTGAAAAAAAAATTTGCATAAATTTGCATTAAAGTGGAACTTTTGATTTCTTCATTAGTAGATCACTCTTGTGGAACTAATTTTTACAAAAACAGGCGTGATTATGCAAATCCGCGAAAAAAGTAGCAAAAAAAACGAAAAAAATGCATTTTTTGAAAAAAAAATTTGCATAAATTTGCATTAAAGTGGAACTTTTGATTTCTTCATTAGTAGATCACTCTTGTGGAACTAATTTTTACAAAAACAGGCGTGATTATGCAAATCCGCGAAAAAAGTAGCAAAAAAACGCAAAAAATAAATTTTTAAAAAAAAAAATTTGTATAAATTTGCATTAAAGTGGAACTTTTGATTTCTTCATTAGTAGATCACTCTTGTGGAACTAATTTTTACAAAAACAGGCGTGATTATGCAAATCCGCGAAAAAAGTAGCAAAAAAACGCAAAAAATGCATTTTTTGAAAAAAAATTTGCATAAATTTGCATTAAAGTGGAACTTTTGATTTCTTCATTAGTAGATCACTCTTGTGGAACTAATTTTTACAAAAACAGGCGTGATTATGCAAATCCGCGAAAAAAGTAGCAAAAAAAACGCAAAAAATGCATTTTTTGAAAAAAAAATTTGCATAAATTTGCGTTAAAGTGGAATATTTGATTTCTTCATTAGTAGATCACTCTTGTGGAACTAATTTTTACAAAAACAGGCGTGATTATGCAAATCCGCGAAAAAAGTAGCAAAACAACGCAAAAAATGCATTTTTTGAAAAAAAAATTTGCATAAATTTGCATTAAAGTGGAACTTTTGATTTCTTCATTAGTAGATAACTCTTGTGGAACTAATTTTTACAAAAGCAGGCGTGATTATGCAAATCCGCGAAAAAAGTAGCAAAAAAACGCAAAAAATGCATTTTTTGAAAAAAAAATTTGCATAAATTTGCATTAAAGTGGAACTTTTGATTTCTTCATTAGTAGATCACTCTTGTGGAACTAATTTTTACAAAAACAGGCGTGATTATGCAAATCCGCGAAAAAAGTAGCAAAAAAACGCAAAAAATGCATTTTTTGAAAACAAATTTGCATAAATTTGCATTAAAGTGGAACTTTTGATTTCTTCATTAGTAGATCACTCTTGTGGAACTAATTTTTACAAAAACAGGCGTGATTATGCAAATCCGCGAAAAAAGTAGCAAAAAAACGCAAAAAATGCATTTTTTGAAAAAAAAATTGGCATAAATTTGCATTAAAGTGGAATATTTGATTTCTTCATTAGTAGATCACTCTTGTGGAACTAATTTTTACAAAAACAGGCGTGATTATGCAAATCCGCGAAAAAAGTAGCAAAACAACGCAAAAAATGCATTTTTTGAAAAAAAAATTTGCATAAATTTGCATTAAAGTGGAACTTTTGATTTCTTCATTAGTAGATCACTCTTGTGGAACTAATTTTTACAAAAACAGGCGTGATTATGCAAATCCACGAAAAAAGTAGCAAAAACGCAAAAAATGCATTTTTTGAAAAAAAAATTTGCATAAATTTGCATTAAAGTGGAACTTTTGATTTCTTCATTAGTAGATCACTCTTGTGGAACTAATTTTTACAAAAACAGGCGTGATTATGCAAATCCGCGAAAAAAGTAGCAAAAAAACGCAAAAAATGCATTTTTTGAAAAAACAATTTGCATAAAATTTGCATTAAAGTGGAACTTTTGATTTCTTCATTAGTAGATCACTCTTGTGGAACTAATTTTTACAAAAACAGGCGTGATTATGCAAATCCGCGAAAAAAGTAGCAAAAAAACGCAAAAAATGCATTTTTTGAAAAAAAAATTTGCATAAATTTGCATTAAAGTGGAACTTTTGATTTCTTCATTAGTATATCACTCTTGTGGAACTAATTTTTACAAAAACAGGCGTGATTATGCAAATCCGCGAAAAAAAGTAGCAAAAAAACGCAAAAAATGCATTTTTTGAAAAAAAAATTTGCATAAATTTGCATTAAAGTGGAACTTTTGATTTCTTCATTAGTAGATCACTCTTGTGGAACTAATTTTTACAAAAGCAGGCGTGATTATGCAAATCTGCGAAAAAAGTAGCAAAAAAACGCAAAAAATGCATTTTTTGAAAAAAAAATTTGCATAAATTTGCATTAAAGTGGAACTTTTGATTTCTTCATTAGTAGATCACTCTTGTGGAACTAATTTTTACAAAAACAGGCGTGATTATGCAAATCCGCGAAAAAAGTAGCAAAAAAAACGCAAAAAATGCATTTTTTGAAAAAAAAATTTGCATAAATTTGCATTAAAGTGGAACTTTTGATTTCTTCAATGTGGCTAAATAAAATATTTAGGCAAAGTTAAAACCGAGACTTCACTGCGCTGGCCAGCGGTCTCCCCACCTATGCGCACGCTCGCCTCGTGGTACTGACAGTGTTTGCAGCTTTGCAAGACTGGACGAACTTGCTTCCCTCCGCTCCCTCCCTGCCGAAAAAATTTAGATCAGGTGAGTATAATCTCCATTGATTCCTACGGGAATCAGTGTGACAGGTGTCAGGGGTGAGCTGTGGACCGGTTTCCATGGTTACCTCGTCGCTGGGCTGGCTGGTTACCCCTCTCGCCGCCTCATCCTGGCACCTAACCCCAAACTCATTGTCGATGAGTTTTAATTAGTAGATCATTCTTGTGGAACTAATTTTTACAAAAACAGGCGTGATTATGCAAATCCGCGAAAAAAGTAGCAAAAAAACGCAAAAAATGCATTTTTTGAAAAAAAAATTTGCATAAATTTGCATTAAAGTGGAACTTTTGATTTCTTCATTAGTAGATCACTCTTGTGGAACTAATTTTTACAAAAACAGGCGTGATTATGTAAATCCGCGAAAAAAGTAGCAAAAAAACGCAAAAAATGCATTTTTTGAAAAAAAAATTTGCATAAATTTGCATTAAAGTGGAATTTTTGATTTCTTCATTAGTAGATCACTCTTGTGGAACTAATTTTTACAAAAACAGGCGTGATTATGCAAATCCGCGAAAAAAGTAGCAAAAAAACGCAAAAAATGCATTTTTTGAAAACAAAATTTGCATAAATTTGCATTAAAGTGGAACTTTTGATTTCTTCATTAGTGGATCCCTCTTGTGGAAACTAATTTTTACAAAAACAGGCGTGATTATGCAAATCCGCGAAAAAAGTAGCAAAAAAACGCAAAAAATGCATTTTTTGAAAAAAAAATTTGCATAAATTTGCATTAACGTGGGACTTTTGATTTCTTCATTAGTAGATCACTCTTGTGGAACTAATTTTTACAAAAACAGGCGTGATTATGCAAATCCGCGAAAAAAGTAGCAAAAAAAACGCAAAAAAATGCATTTTTTGAAAAAAAAATTTGCATAAATTTGCATTAAAGTGGAACTTTTGATTTCTTCATTAGTAGATCACTCTTGTGGAACTAATTTTTACAAAAGCAGGTGTGATTATGCAAATCCGCGAAAAAAGTAGCAAAAAAACGCAAAAAATGCATTTTTTGAAAAAAAAATTTGCATAAATTTGCATTAACGTGGGACTTTTGATTTCTTCATTAGTAGATCACTCTTGTGTAACTAATTTTTACAAAAACAGGCGTGATTATGCAAATCCGCGAAAAAAGTAGCAAAAAAACGCAAAAAATGCATTTTTTGAAAAAAAAATTTGCATAAATTTGCATTAAAGTGGAACTTTTGATTTCTTCATTAGTAGATCACTCTTGTGGAACTAATTTTTACAAAAGCAGGCGTGATTATGCAAATCGGCGAAAAAAGTAGCAAAAAAAACGCAAAAAAATGCATTTTTTGAAAAAAAAATTTCCATAAATTTGCATTAAAGTGGAAGTTTTGATTTCTTCATTAGTAGATCACTCTTGTGGAACTAATTTTTACAAAAACAGGCGTGATTATGCAAATCCGCGAAAAAAGTAACAAAAAAACGCAAAAAATGCAATTTTTTGAAAAAAAAATTTCCATAAATTTGCATTAAAGTGGAACTTTTGATTTCTTCATTAGTAGATCACTCTTGTGGAACTAATTTTTACAAAAACAGGCGTGATTATGCAAATCCGCGAAAAAAGTAGCAAAAAAAACGCAAAAAAATGCATTTTTTGAAAAAAAAATTTGCATAAATTTGCATTAAAGTGGAACTTTTGATTTCTTCATTAGTAGATCACTCTTGTGGAACTAATTTTTACAAAAACAGGCGTGATTATGCAAATCCGCGAAAAAAGTAGCAAAAAAACGCAAAAAATGCATTTTTTGAAAAAAAAATTTGCATAAATTTGCATTAAAGTGGAACTTTTGATTTCTTCATTAGTAGATCACTCTTGTGGAACTAATTTTTACAAAAACAGGCGTGATTATGCAAATCCGCGAAAAAAGTAGCAAAAAAAACGCAAAAAATGCATTTTTTGAAAAAAAAATTTGCATAAATTTGCATTAACGTGGGACTTTTGATTTCTTCATTAGTAGATCACTCTTGTGGAACTAATTTTTACAAAAACAGGCGTGATTATGCAAATCCGCGAAAAAAGTAGCAAAAAAAACGCAAAAAATGCATTTTTTGAAAAAAAAATTTGCATAAATTTGCATTAAAGTGGAACTTTTGATTTCTTCATTAGTAGATCACTCTTGTGGAACTAATTTTTACAAAAGCAGGTGTGATTATGCAAATCCGCGAAAAAAGTAGCAAAAAAACGCAAAAAATGCATTTTTTGAAAAAAAAATTTGCATAAATTTGCATTAACGTGGGACTTTTGATTTCTTCATTAGTAGATCACTCTTGTGGAACTAATTTTTACAAAAACAGGCGTGATTATGCAAATCCGCGAAAAAAGTAGCAAAAAAAACGCAAAAAATGCATTTTTTGAAAAAAAAATTTGCATAAATTTGCATTAAAGTGGAACTTTTGATTTCTTCATTAGTAGATCACTCTTGTGGAACTAATTTTTACAAAAGCAGGCGTGATTATGCAAATCGGCGAAAAAAGTAGCAAAAAAACGCAAAAAATGCATTTTTTGAAAAAAAAATTTCCATAAATTTGCATTAAAGTGGAAGTTTTGATTTCTTCATTAGTAGATCACTCTTGTGGAACTAATTTTTACAAAAACAGGCGTGATTATGCAAATCCGCGAAAAAAGTAACAAAAAAACGCAAAAAATGCATTTTTTGAAAAAAAAATTTCCATAAATTTGCATTAAAGTGGAACTTTTGATTTCTTCATTAGTAGATCACTCTTGTGGAACTAATTTTTACAAAAACAGGCGTGATTATGCAAATCCGCGAAAAAAGTAGCAAAAAAAACGCAAAAAAATGCATTTTTTGAAAAAAAAATTTGCATAAATTTGCATTAAAGTGGAACTTTTGATTTCTTCATTAGTAGATCACTCTTGTGGAACTAATTTTTACAAAAACAGGCGTGATTATGCAAATCCGCGAAAAAAGTAGCAAAAAAACGCAAAAAATGCATTTTTTGAAAAAAAAATTTGCATAAATTTGCATTAAAGTGGAACTTTTGATTTCTTCATTAGTAGATCACTCTTGTGGAACTAATTTTTTACAAAAACAGGCGTGATTATGCAAATCCGCGAAAAAAGTAGCAAAAAAACGCAAAAAATGCATTTTTTTGAAAAAAAAATTTGCATAAATTTGCATTAACGTGGGACTTTTGATTTCTTCATTAGTAGATCACTCTTGTGGAACTAATTTTTACAAAAACAGGCGTGATTATGCAAATCCGCGAAAAAAGTAGCAAAAAAACGCAAAAAAATGCATTTTTTGAAAAAAAAATTTGCATAAATTTGCATTAAAGTGGAACTTTTGATTTCTTCATTAGTAGATCACTCTTGTGGAACTAATTTTTACAAAAGCAGGCGTGATTATGCAAATCCGCGAAAAAAGTAGCAAAAAAACGCAAAAAATGCATTTTTTGAAAAAAAAATTTCCATAAATTTGCATTAAAGTGGAACTTTTGATTTCTTCATTAGTAGATCACTCTTGTGGAACTAATTTTTACAAAAACAGGCGTGATTATGCAAATCCGCGAAAAAAGTAACAAAAAAACGCAAAAAATGCATTTTTTTAAAAAAAAAATTGCATAAATTTGCATTAAAGTGGAACTTTTGATTTCTTCATTAGTAGATCACTCTTGTGGAACTAATTTTTACAAAAACAGGCGTGATTATGCAAATCCGCGAAAAAAGTAGCAAAAAAAAACGCAAAAAATGCATTTTTTGAAAAAAAAATTTGCATAAATTTGCATTAAAGTGGAACTTTTGATTTCTTCATTAGTAGATCACTCTTGTGGAACTAATTTTTACAAAAACAGGCGTGATTATGCAAATCCGCGAAAAAAGTAGCAAAAAAACGCAAAAAATGCATTTTTTTGAAAAAAAAATTTGCATAAATTTGCATTAAAGTGGAACTTTTGATTTCTTCATTAGTAGATCACTCTTGTGGAACTAATTTTTACAAAAACAGGCGTGATTATGCAAATCCGCGAAAAAAGTAGCAAAAAAACGCAAAAAATGCATTTTTTGAAAAAAAAAATTTGCATAAATTTGCATTAAAGTGGAACTTTAGATTTCTTCATTAGTAGATCACTCTTGTGGAACTAATTTTTACAAAAACAGGCGTGATTATGCAAATCCGCGAAAAAAGTAGCAAAAAAACGCAAAAAATGCATTTTTTGAAAAAAAAATTTGCATAAATTTGCATTAACGTGGGACTTTTGATTTCTTCATTAGTAGATCACTCTTGTGGAACTAATTTTTACAAAAACAGGCGTGATTATGCAAATCCGCGAAAAAAGTAGCAAAAAAACGCAAAAAATGCATTTTTGAAAAAAAAAATTTGCATAAATTTGCATTAAAGTGGAACTTTTGATTTCTTCATTAGTAGATCACTCTTGTGGAACTAATTTTTACAAAAGCAGGCGTGATTATGCAAATCGGCGAAAAAAGTAGCAAAAAAACGCAAAAAATGCATTTTTTGAAAAAAAAATTTCCATAAATTTGCATTAAAGTGGATGTTTTGATTTCTTCATTAGTAGATCACTCTTGTGGAACTAATTTTTACAAAAACAGGCGTGATTATGCAAATCCGCGAAAAAAGTAACAAAAAAACGCAAAAAATGCATTTTTTGAAAAAAAAATTTCCATAAATTTGCAATTAAAGTGGAACTTTTGATTTCTTCATTAGTAGATCACTCTTGTGGAACTAATTTTTACAAAAACAGGCGTGATTATGCAAATCCGCGAAAAAAGTAGCAAAAAAAACGCAAAAAATGCATTTTTTGAAAAAAAAATTTGCATAAATTTGCATTAAAGTGGAACTTTTGATTTCTTCATTAGTAGATCACTCTTGTGGAACTAATTTTTACAAAAACAGGCGTGATTATGCAAATCCGCGAAAAAAGTAGCAAAAAAACGCAAAAAATGCATTTTTTGAAAAAAAAATTTGCATAAATTTGCATTAAAGTGGAACTTTTGATTTCTTCATTAGTAGATCACTCTTGTGGAACTAATTTTTACAAAAGCAGGCGTGATTATGCAAATCGGCGAAAAAAGTAGCAAAAAAAACGCAAAAAATGCATTTTTTGAAAAAAAAATTTCCATAAATTTGCATTAAAGTGGATGTTTTGATTTCTTCATTAGTAGATCACTCTTGTGGAACTAATTTTTACAAAAACAGGCGTGATTATGCAAATCCGCGAAAAAAGTAACAAAAAAACGCAAAAAATGCATTTTTTGAAAAAAAAATTTCCATAAATTTGCATTAAAGTGGAACTTTTGATTTCTTCATTAGTAGATCACTCTTGTGGAACTAATTTTTACAAAAACAGGCGTGATTATGCAAATCCGCGAAAAAAGTAGCAAAAAAAACGCAAAAAATGCATTTTTTGAAAAAAAAATTTGCATAAATTTGCATTAAAGTGGAACTTTTGATTTCTTCATTAGTAGATCACTCTTGTGGAACTAATTTTTACAAAAACAGGCGTGATTATGCAAATCCGCGAAAAAAGTAGCAAAAAAACGCAAAAAATGCATTTTTTGAAAAAAAAATTTGCATAAATTTGCATTAAAGTGGAACTTTTGATTTCTTCATTAGTAGATCACTCTTGTGGAACTAATTTTTACAAAAGCAGGCGTGATTATGCAAATCCGCGAAAAAAGTAGCAAAAAAACGCAAAAAATGCATTTTTTGAAAAAAAAATTTGCATAAATTTGCATTAAAGTGGAACTTTTGATTTCTTCATTAGTAGATCACTCTTGTGGAACTAATTTTTACAAAAACAGGCGTGATTATGCAAATCCGCGAAAAAAGTAGCAAAAAAACGCAAAAAATGCATTTTTTGAAAACAAAATTTGCATAAATTTGCATTAAAGTGGAATTTTTGATTTCTTCATTAGTAGATCACTCTTGTGGAACTAATTTTTACAAAAACAGGCGTGATTATGCAAATCCGCGAAAAAAGTAGCAAAAAAAAACGCAAAAAATGCATTTTTTGAAAAAAAAATTTGCATAAATTTGCATTAAAGTGGAACTTTTGATTTCTTCATTAGTAGATCACTCTTGTGGAACTAATTTTTACAAAAACAGGCGTGATTATGTAAATCCGCGAAAAAAGTAGCAAAAAAACGCAAAAAATGCATTTTTTGAAAAAAAAATTTGCATAAATTTGCATTAAAGTGGAATTTTTGATTTCTTCATTAGTAGATCACTCTTGTGGAACTAATTTTTACAAAAGCAGGCGTGATTATGCAAATCCGCGAAAAAAGTAGCAAAAAAACGCAAAAAATGCATTTTTTGAAAAAAAAATTTCCATAAATTTGCATTAAAGTGGAACTTTTGATTTCTTCATTAGTAGATCACTCTTGTGGAACTAATTTTTACAAAAACAGGCGTGATTATGCAAATCCGCGAAAAAAGTAGCAAAAAAACGCAAAAAATGCATTTTTTGAAAACAAAATTTGCATAAATTTGCATTAAAGTGGAACTTTTGATTTCTTCATTAGTAGATCACTCTTGTGGAACTAATTTTTACAAAAACAGGCGTGATTATGCAAATCCGCGAAAAAAGTAGCAAAAAAACGCAAAAAATGCATTTTTTGAAAAAAAAATTTGCATAAATTTGCATTAACGTGGGACTTTTGATTTCTTCATTAGTAGATCACTCTTGTGGAACTAATTTTTACAAAAACAGGCGTGATTATGCAAATCCGCGAAAAAAGTAGCAAAAAAACGCAAAAAATGCATTTTTTGAAAAAAAAATTTGCATAAATTTGCATTAAAGTGGAACTTTTGATTTCTTCATTAGTAGATCACTCTTGTGGAACTAATTTTTACAAAAGCAGGCGTGATTATGGAAATCCGCGAAAAAAGTAGCAAAAAAACGCAAAAAATGCATTTTTTGAAAAAAAAATTTGCATAAATTTGCATTAACGTGGGACTTTTGATTTCTTCATTAGTAGATCACTCTTGTGGAACTAATTTTTGCAAAAACAGGCGTGATTATGCAAATCCGCGAAAAAAGTAGCAAAAAAACGCAAAAAATGCATTTTTTGAAAAAAAAATTTGCATAAATTTGCATTAAAGTGGAACTTTTGATTTCTTCATTAGTAGATCACTCTTGTGGAACTAATTTTTACAAAAACAGGCGTGATTATGCAAATCGGCGAAAAAAGTAGCAAAAAAACGCAAAAAATGCATTTTTTGAAAAAAAAATTTCCATAAATTTGCATTAAAGTGGAAGTTTTGATTTCTTCATTAGTAGATCACTCTTGTGGAACTAATTTTTACAAAAACAGGCGTGATTATGCAAATCCGCGAAAAAAGTAACAAAAAAACGCAAAAAAAGCATTTTTTGAAAAAAAAATTTCCATAAATTTGCATTAAAGTGGAACTTTTGATTTCTTCATTAGTAGATCACTCTTGTGGAACTAATTTTTACAAAAACAGGCGTGATTATGCAAATCCGCGAAAAAAGTAGCAAAAAAGCGCAAAAAATGCATTTTTTGAAAACAAAATTTGCATAAATTTGCATTAAAGTGGAACTTTTGATTTCTTCATTAGTAGATCACTCTTGTGGAACTAATTTTTACAAAAACAGGCGTGATTATGCAAATCCGCGAAAAAAGTAGCAAAAAACGCAAAAAATGCATTTTTTGAAAAAAAAATTTGCATAAATTTGCATTAACGTGGGACTTTTGATTTCTTCATTAGTAGATCACTCTTGTGGAACTAATTTTTACAAAAACAGGCGTGATTATGCAAATCCGCGAAAAAAGTAGCAAAAAAACGCAAAAAATGCATTTTTTGAAAAAAAAATTTGCATAAATTTGCATTAAAGTGGAACTTTTGATTTCTTCATTAGTAGATCACTCTTGTGGAACTAATTTTTACAAAAGCAGGCGTGATTATGCAAATCCGCGAAAAAAGTAGCAAAAAAACGCAAAAAATGCATTTTTTGAAAAAAAAATTTGCATAAATTTGCATTAACGTGGGACTTTTGATTTCTTCATTAGTAGATCACTCTTGTGGAACTAATTTTTACAAAAACAGGCGTGATTATGCAAATCCGCGAAAAAAGTAGCAAAAAAACGCAAAAAATGCATTTTTTGAAAAAAAAATTTGCATAAATTTGCATTAAAGTGGAACTTTTGATTTCTTCATTAGTAGATCACTCTTGTGGAACTAATTTTTACAAAAGCAGGCGTGATTATGCAAATCGGCGAAAAAAGTAGCAAAAAAACGCAAAAAATGCATTTTTTGAAAAAAAAATTTCCATAAATTTGCATTAAAGTGGAAGTTTTGATTTCTTCATTAGTAGATCACTCTTGTGGAACTAATTTTTACAAAAACAGGCGTGATTATGCAAATCCGCGAAAAAAGTAACAAAAAAACGCAAAAAATGCATTTTTTGAAAAAAAAATTTCCATAAATTTGCATTAAAGTGGAACTTTTGATTTCTTCATTAGTAGATCACTCTTGTGGAACTAATTTTTACAAAAACAGGCGTGATTATGCAAATCCGCGAAAAAAGTAGCAAAAAAAACGCAAAAAATGCATTTTTTGAAAAAAAAATTTGCATAAATTTGCATTAAAGTGGAACTTTTGATTTCTTCATTAGTAGATCACTCTTGTGGAACTAATTTTTACAAAAACAGGCGTGATTATGCAAATCCGCGAAAAAAGTAGCAAAAAAAACGCAAAAAATGCATTTTTTGAAAAAAAAATTTGCATAAATTTGCATTAAAGTGGAACTTTTGATTTCTTCATTAGTAGATCACTCTTGTGGAACTAATTTTTACAAAAACAGGCGTGATTATGCAAATCCGCGAAAAAAGTAGCAAAAAAACGCAAAAAATGCATTTTTTGAAAAAAAAATTTGCATAAATTTGCATTAACGTGGGACTTTTGATTTCTTCATTAGTAGATCACTCTTGTGGAACTAATTTTTACAAAAACAGGCGTGATTATGCAAATCCGCGAAAAAAGTAGCAAAAAAACGCAAAAAATGCATTTTTTGAAAAAAAAATTTGCATAAATTTGCATTAAAGTGGAACTTTTGATTTCTTCATTAGTAGATCACTCTTGTGGAACTAATTTTTACAAAAGCAGGCGTGATTATGCAAATCGGCGAAAAAAGTAGCAAAAAAACGCAAAAAATGCATTTTTTGAAAAAAAAATTTCCATAAATTTGCATTAAAGTGGAACTTTTGATTTCTTCATTAGTAGATCACTCTTGTGGAACTAATTTTTACAAAAACAGGCGTGATTATGCAAATCCGCGAAAAAAGTAACAAAAAAAACGCAAAAAATGCATTTTTTGAAAAAAAAATTTCCATAAATTTGCATTAAAGTGGAACTTTTGATTTCTTCATTAGTAGATCACTCTTGTGGAACTAATTTTTACAAAAACAGGCGTGATTATGCAAATCCGCGAAAAAAGTAGCAAAAAAAACGCAAAAAATGCATTTTTTGAAAAAAAAATTTGCATAAATTTGCATTAAAGTGGAACTTTTGATTTCTTCATTAGTAGATCACTCTTGTGGAACTAATTTTTACAAAAACAGGCGTGATTATGCAAATCCGCGAAAAAAGTAGCAAAAAAACGCAAAAAATGCATTTTTTGAAAAAAAAATTTGCATAAATTTGCATTAAAGTGGAACTTTTGATTTCTTCATTAGTAGATCACTCTTGTGGAACTAATTTTTACAAAAGCAGGCGTGATTATGCAAATCCGCGAAAAAAGTAGCAAAAAAAACGCAAAAAATGCATTTTTTGAAAAAAAAATTTGCATAAATTTGCATTAAAGTGGAACTTTTGATTTCTTCATTAGTAGATCACTCTTGTGGAACTAATTTTTACAAAAACAGGCGTGATTATGCAAATCCGCGAAAAAAGTAGCAAAAAAACGCAAAAAATGCATTTTTTGAAAAAAAAATTTGCATAAATTTGAATTAAAGTGGAACTTTTGATTTCTTCATTAGTAGATCACTCTTGTGGAACTAATTTTTACAAAAACAGGCGTGATTATGCAAATCCGCGAAAAAAGTAGCAAAAAAAACGCAAAAAATGCATTTTTTGAAAAAAAAAGTTGCATAAATTTGCATTAAAGTGGAACTTTTGATTTCTTCATTAGTAGATCACTCTTGTGGAACTAATTTTTACAAAAACAGGTGTGATTATGCAAATCCGCGAAAAAAGTAACAAAAAAACGCAAAAAATGCATTTTTTGAAAAAAAAATTTGCATAAATTTGCATTAAAGTGGAACTTTTGATTTCTTCATTAGTATATCACTCTTGTGGAACTAATTTTTACAAAAACAGGCGTGATTATGCAAATCCGCGAAAAAAGTAGCAAAAAAACGCAAAAAATGCATTTTTTGAAAAAAAAATTTGCATAAATTTGCATTAAAGTTGAACTTTTGATTTCTTCATTAGTAGATCACTCTTGTGGAACTAATTTTTACAAAAGCAGGCGTGATTATGCAAATCTGCGAAAAAAGTAGCAAAAAAACGCAAAAAATGCATTTTTTGAAAAAAAATTTGCATAAATTTGCATTAAAGTGGAACTTTTGATTTCTTCATTAGTAGATCACTCTTGTGGAACTAATTTTTACAAAAACAGGCGTGATTATGCAAATCCGCGAAAAAAGTAGCAAAAAAACCCAAAAAATGCATTTTTTGAAAAAAAAATTTGCATAAATTTGTATTAAAGTGGAACTTTTGATTTCTTCATTAGTAGATCACTCTTGTGGAACTAATTTTTACAAAAACAGGCGTGATTATGCAAATCCGCGAAAAAAGTAGCAAAAAAACGCAAAAAATGCATTTTTTTGAAAAAAAATTTGCATAAATTTGCATTAAAGTGGAACTTTTGATTTCTTCAATGTGGCTAAATAAAATATTAAGGCAAAGTTAAAACCGAGACTTCACTGCGCTGGCCAGCGGTCTCCCCACCTATGCGCACGCTCGCCTCGTGGTACTGACAGTGTTTGCAGCTTTGCAAGACTGGACGAACTTGCTTCCCTCCGCTCCCTCCCTGCCGAAAAAATTTAGATCAGGTGAGTATAATCTCCATTGATTCCTACGGGAATCAGTGTGACAGGTGTCAGGGGTGAGCTGTGGACCGGTTTCCATGGTTACCTCGTCGCTGGGCTGGCTGGTTACCCCTCTCGCCGCCTCATCCTGGCACCTAACCCCAAACTCATTGTCGATGAGTTTTAATTAGTAGATCATTCTTGTGGAACTAATTTTTACAAAAACAGGCGTGATTATGCAAATCCGCGAAAAAAGTAGCAAAAAAACGCAAAAAATGCATTTTTTGAAAAAAAATTTGCATAAATTTGCATTAAAGTGGAACTTTTGATTTCTTCATTAGTAGATCACTCTTGTGGAACTAATTTTTACAAAAACAGGCGTGATTATGCAAATCCGCGAAAAAAGTAGCAAAAAAACGCAAAAAATGCATTTTTTGAAAAAAAAATTTGCATAAATTTGCATTAAAGTGGAATTTTTGATTTCTTCATTAGTAGATCACTCTTGTGGAACTAATTTTTACAAAAGCAGGCGTGATTATGCAAATCCGCGAAAAAAGTAGCAAAAAAACGCAAAAAATGCATTTTTTGAAAAAAAAATTTCCATAAATTTGCATTAAAGTGGAACTTTTGATTTCTTCATTAGTAGATCACTCTTGTGGAACTAATTTTTACAAAAACAGGCGTGATTATGCAAATCCGCGAAAAAAGTAGCAAAAAAACGCAAAAAATGCATTTTTTGAAAACAAAATTTGCATAAATTTGCATTAAAGTGGAACTTTTGATTTCTTCATTAGTAGATCACTCTTGTGGAACTAATTTTTACAAAAGCAGGCGTGATTATGCAAATCCGCGAAAAAAGTAGCAAAAAAACGCAAAAAATGCATTTTTTGAAAAAAAAATTTGCATAAATTTGCATTAAAGTGGAACTTTTGATTTCTTCATTAGGAGATCACTCTTGTGGAACTAATTTTTACAAAAACAGGCGTGATTACTCAGGCTACTTAAGGCCTGGGTTTGACCTTCCGATAGGACCCCCCACGAATGTGCCAAGGTTACGCGTGTGTCATGTGAAAATTCAAGATGGCGGATGCTAGTTGTGTTAGCAAAATGTTAAAAAGTTTGTGTTTTTGGAGTCGTGGAACTTGAAACAACTTTGGCAGATAGCCGAACGATAATTGTTGTTCGTTCATGATTCAAAGGTGAGTTGTTGTTGTTCATTTTAACGTTAAACGCTGAATCGTTGGTTGATTTTTGATTCGTTTAAGCTTACTATTAAACTCTTTCGATACCTTTGTCATTTCAGTCAACAATTTCTCACACTACCGATGAAAACCAGCTCATTTATTTCCAGATAACATTGGGGGATGTTATTTTTGGTAAGCTATAATTGTTGACACACTTTTTACCGTAATAATCGGGGAATGATTAACTTATATAATTGTAATATTTTTGGGACCTTCGTGCACTGGTGCAATCACAAAATAAATCAACATGTGATTTTGATTTCTTTATTTTTCATTTGTAACATCGTACCATTTAAATCTGTACTTTATCACATAAAAAAAATAATTTTGTGTGACAAATAGTAAGCTATATAAGTTACACTGTAGTGTAGCCAGTCAGAGTGCATAATTTATTGTATTGAATAATGCTTTTTATTGGCTAAGCACAAATTAAATGGTACAATGTTTCTATGAAACATTACCCAGCCATAGTACAGTACACAATACATATAATTGTTTCTTTAATTATCTTTTTTTGATATTCATCTAGTTTTCTTGAGGTACATGTTTTGTAATGTGTTTGTATGCATGATTTAATTGTCTTTTTACAATGAATTATGTACATTTTTATACATCGTCTAGGCTTGTTATATATAATACATCATATACAATTATTGTTTTAAATGTCATTTAGTGCAGTCACAATAATATTTACATTTGAGTGATAGTTGTTATAAACATTAAAATATAATTGACTACACCCATATTACTTTGTATGAGATTTATAAGTGGACAGTAATCTTCCATGATCTTAGCAATTTCAAGGCAACTTTTTGTATTTTTAATACATGTTGTAATTCTGGTATTTCACTATATTGATTTGGATTTGGTAATGTACCAGTTTCACAAAAAACCTTGTTTTCCCATTCTTTAACACTTGTTTTGCATTCACTTACAGCCCTTAGCAGTGCAGTCTGGATTCGTGCGAGATGACTTTCATACTTTGATTTGTAATAATGCGAGCTCATGTTCTTAGATAGCTTGTTACGTACTTTTTCAAGTTCGTAAATCTCAGGTATGTCACCAAGAACTATTTCTAGTGCTTTGGTTGTTTTTGATGTATGTTCTGTTGGCTTGCTTCGTTCACTCTCAACTTCATCAGTTGTATCATTAAATGCAATGCTAATAGTGTCTGGGCCATCATTTTGCTCTGCAATTAATAAAATGATGGAAATAAGTGTCACAGGTGGTTGATTTAAAAAGTATAAACTTATTATTAGATTAATATTCACTGATTTCAATAAAGAACCAAATAAACAAATATGTAACCAAATACATAAATAAATAAATAGATATTACATAAATAGATAGATAAATAAGTAAATAAATATTAAATAAATAAATAGCTAGATGGATGAATGAATGAATGAATAAATAAATAGATAATAAAATAATAAAATAAAATTAAAACAAGTTATAGCAATTTTCATTACCTGTCAAATCTCCTGGTCTCTCATCAGTTTCTTTATTTTGGTCTTGTAAGGCTTGTGTAACCTTCTTTACTGTTAGAAGAAAAGACCAAAAAACCCTGTTATCTTTATGTTTCCTTCATGTACACAAGCTCTCTTATGTTTTATAGTTGGCATCTTTACCTGTCATATCATCTTGTTTTTCATTCATCTTGGTCAATACCTCTTCACTTTGTTCGTCATCAGCATTTGTGGTTGTGTTTTCATCTGTAAGAATAAATTTAAATCTCATGTGATTTTTTATTTTTTTGGTCTCATTAATTCGGTGGTTAATAAATAAGGACAAATCTTTGATTACAGTATACATAGGAATATGGTATGTCATATACAAGCCATCACAAAATGATTTGTTACCTGGGATGTGGTCTTCCGCATCATCCATCTCAGTAATTGCTTCATTTTGATTTTCATGCAAGCCACTGTTTTCTTCTATAACAACAAAATTATGTGATACAAAACACTGAACATCACAAGAGAATCCATGGATAAATTATTTTTGATTATCACTATATTACAGTATCTAAGCATAACTTTTAGTCTATTCTGCATTTATTACCTTGTTGTTCCTCATGTATTTCTGCCATTCTTTCTATATGATTACTGCCATTTTCTGAAAAGAATGAAAATGTTTTTTGATAAAGGAACTTTTAGCATTTTATTGTTAATAAATATGCTTCAATTATTGATTAAAACAAAATATAATATTGAATGTGTGAATTGCAAATGATAACATACTTTATAGCTAACATAATTGCTTTAATATTTTTATCTTTGATATTTCATCATTGTTACCTGAATTATCTATTCTCTCAGCTATGTCCATTCTTTGTTCTTTGTTGAAAATAGTGTCATGGTCTGCTTCTATAAAAGATTAAATATATTATATCATATCATTCATAATGTATGTTAACTTTGTAGCTGCATTCTTTCTATTAAACTATGCTGTTAACAAGGAAAGTATTAAGTATTGGCTAGATCTCTTGAGCGCTATAATTTCTACTTTTGTCTAACTTCTAAAGTACCATAGCATTGATAAGCATTGTTACCTCCAAAATTATCCTGCTGGCGTTGATAGATTACTTTTCCCTCTTCATCTCGAAGTCTGTAAACTGGTAAGTTTTGTGGAGTTGTAATGACTTCCTTCCATGTGTCTTGAAGCTCCTCTTGCAATGACTTGATTGTTGTTGATCGAAAATGTTTAGACTTTGGACCACATTCTTTGCTTTGATCTTCTTTTGGTCCATCATAGAACTCAACAGCACCATTGTCTGTCCAATCCCACCATTGCCCCGGACCAGGTTGAAGATAATCTGGGATGCGTTGAATGTGCGATTGCCATAGTCGGGTTTCTTTGTTGATGATATGTGATGAAATGATAGTGTTCTCTGGTTCTGGAAGGGTTTTGGCAAGTTTGGATATCTCCTTGTCTTGTTTATCCATGGCAGATACTTCTTCTCTCATGGCATCTTCTGCTTGGACGTGTAGAAAGGTGTTCGGAATTAAGTCTTCAGGGTGTCTACTCCATGTCTTCTTTGTAATATCTTCTAGTCGGTCGAAAAACCTCTCGAACAACTCAGCATTGATTGATTTCAAACTGATGATTCTGTAAATGAGTGCCGAGTGGTTGATAATCTGGTGGTAGTAGATTCCCTGAAACTTTCTTGTTGTCATGCTTTTAGCTGGCATGAGGATGGAATTCACTGCTACAGAATGGCGGAAGCAAAGGTTGTACAAACGTAGTATGCTTTTTGGGCTGCGCTTATCTTCACTGGCATAGAAAATTCCCATCATTTCAGCAAAGGTAAGTAGTAGCTCCATCACTTCATCAGAAATGTTAACCAGCTTTGCTAGTTGAATGGTTACTTGAAGCAGTGCCTTTCTGTAGTCTGTACAGCGAACTTTGTCTTTACTGAGTGTAATGGCAGACGTTTCATTCAAAACAACTAAAGCATCAACATCTGTAACATGATGGGGAAGTTCTTGCAATAGGTGGGCGATGTGATTCATACAGCAATGTAGGGGTTCAAAAAACAGCACTTCATAATCTTTCAAGTTTAGATCCTCCAATGTGCAATTGTTCTCAGTACCGAAGAGCAATGCTGGAACTCTTGTGGTACCCCCAAGAATATCAGTAAGCCTTTCTTGAAGTTCAGGCTTCAAGTCTGAACTATCTACTCCTCTGCTGTGCAGCTCTCTTCGTAACTCATCAACTTTGAGGTTCTTGAATGGGCTCACTTTATCTCTTGTCCCCAGTACTCCAGATGTTACAAGCTTCAGTTTTTCTTCTAAAGATTTGAAATTTCTATATGACATGTAATCATATTCTCCAGCTCTACGCATATCACCATCACATCCTGCACATCCACGATGACCACCTTTTTGAGAACCATCCTCATATTCAACACTAGGATTGTCTCCATTCATGAATCTCATCTGGTCATGGATATCAACTCCATCAATTTCTGTAGGCTGAGAGAGGGTTTGAAGGCATTCTCTTCTTGTTGGTACAAACAGAAGCTGATCCTCATCAGTACTTCTACTAAAGCCCATCATGTAGAGGTGGGGTTCTTCTATGACTGATTGAATGTCTACATTCAAACCAGTCTTTCTGAAATACTCTTCTGATGTCAAGTGAATGGCAGGGTCATAGAGCTCTCTCAAGAGAAATAGCATCAGTCCATGGTTACCGATACCTGAATGGTCGTGCCATGTTAACCAATTTCTTGTTCTCTCTATTTCTTTGAGGAGGGATGTTAAATTTTCGGTAGTTTCACAGGGCTCGTTGATTCTTGTCAGTCTGGCTGATACCTCTTCCTCAGACATGTTGTCATATTCTTCATTGGTACTCAGCTTTAGAAACTTTCTGTTGTTGATGAGGCTTTTTTTTCGTATTTGTTGAAAAGGATATTTCCTTGCTGTTAGCTGTGAAAGATTTCCTGCTTTAGTTAGTACTAGTTTGGTGCAATTAGTTTGAAAGACAGGCTCGCCAAGATCATATTCACCAGAAGCTATTTTTTGTTGTATCTCTTTCTTTATAGCAGTGTTTTGTCTTGGAAGTGGTATAGAAATTTCATTTCCTTTTTGTTTTAAAATTTGCCGTCTTACACGTGGACCTATCAATATAAAGAAATATAATTATAGTAGAATAAATATGATTAATTTTATAGTGTTATCAATAGAAAACAAGGGCAATTTCAAGTTACCTTGTAAAATTAATAAAAACAAATGCAAAAATTCATATGAAGTAAAATATTGTGTACATATATTCTTTTTAAACAAAATAATTTTTTAATGTTTCACGATTTCCTCAGTAAATTTGCAAATCGTATTCTGAAAACTGATTTATTTATTTTATTTTTTTGTTGCAGTGCCCAAAATGCTAAACATGTTTTGACTCAGGTAAGCCAATCATGCATAATGCTGTTAAATTTGTATTTTATTGAAATAATCAAGAGTTATTTTTGCATGAGTGATTAATGGTATATGACTACAACAATACAGCTATGATAAAAATGGTAGTCTATTGGAATTATGGTTAGAATACCATCTGTAACATTATCCACTCATACAAAATAGACTCTACAATAATAAATAAAATACAAAACCTTTTTCCTTTTCCTCATATTGTGCCACATCAATTCCTTTTGACTTGAGGTACTCCTTCAGTAGCTGGCCTGCATTGGGTGGAGATGAGTGTGCACCAAGCTTTCTGATATTATACTCTCTGGCTTTCATTGACCAGTTGATGGCTTTTTCACAATCTTTGTATAAAGGCCATGTGGGCACATCTTCCATCAATTGATCTATATTCCCAACTATGACTTGTGGTGTGTGGGTCTTCTTTTTACCCTGGAGGTTTTCTTTCTCTACTCGACTTACAGCATCTTTCTTTGTCTCAAATCCCTCATTGAGTCTTCTTTTCTTTCTTGCAGCAAAGGAAACCCTTTGAGAAAGATGAGATGTCACATCTGTCTTTGACCAAGCTTCTTCAATGGTTCTTTTGGTCCCCCTTTTAATCTCTCTGTTTTTCTTTTTTCTTTCTAAAGGTGATGGTTTCTTGGTAAGACCAGAATCAGGAACAAGAGCCAGGATATCACCAAAGGATTTACCCAGTTTTGATTGGCATTCTTTGTTAAAATCAGAGTAGATCTTTTGGCCAATTTCTTTCAGCTCTTCTCTTTTAGGATTCTTTATTTCTGCTTTCTTAGGAATTTGCAATGCTGTGTTTGTCAAGCTTGGCTTAGGCATTTGTTGTTTTAATTTCTGTGATCCTGGAAAGATGTCAACTAGTGTAGGGTGAAAAACCAAACAGCATCTGCAGTCTCTCAAAGTGTGCATCAGCTTTCTAGCTTGCGAGGTTGAAGCCCACTTTGTCGAGGAATAGAATGCTAAATACTTGCTTTTCTTAGCTGGCCCACTCCAGCTACTGATTATTTGATCAAGCTTTTTGGACCTCTTAAGGAATGTTTCTGTAAAACATTTTATTGCTATTAAAACAACTGATTTATAGATAACAAACTGTTACTCTATTGTTGCCCAATGAGTAGCCAGGAGACTATTACTCGCTTTTTTTATTCTTCTTTTATTAGGCGTAAAATACATTCATAGTGACTTCTATATATATTGCATATCCAGACATATCATTTCATAGTATGCACTGGTTTCGGACTTTGATACCAATTGGAAGCCAATCTCAAACCTTATATAGATTTCAATAATAAACTATCTTTCTATATTTTGGTTCATTTTAGACATTTCGTTAGAAACGTGATTTTGCCTGAGTATGCTATACATTTACAATTCAACCATATAAAAATACTAACCTATAGCGTAGCTAGTAGCTATCACGTGATTATTCCAATTTTCACTTGTTAAAGCTTTTCGCTATGAAAGTAATGCCAAAACGTGTCTGAAGATTTGTGTAAACGTTGGTGATAATTTGTTCATTAAAACTTAGTACCAAATCGTAACAATTTTAGTTTTAACTCTTCGTTTTGGTTGTGTATACAACAAGTTATGACACGCCTAGATCTTACCCTAAACATGGCACTTGGATTATTTGGGTTCCAGATAAAGTACCTATCAATCTCCTTGCTGGAACTAATTTTAAACTTACTGTAACACGTGATAATTACTAGCTATAGTAAGGTGAAGTTCAAGTTGATCAAATATCGGAACTTTGCAGTGTAACAACTCCCCCCCACTTAGGTTGTGCAACTCCTGGTGCACTTTGTCAAAGCTGAGTATAGAAAGAATGGTAAAAGTCATCCATTGATAATCCATCGAAAATATAAAACGATTAAAATGTAAAAGTAAAATTTAAATGTAAAATATAAATTGCAAAGTGATATAGTATAAAATTATTTGAAAAAGGTAATGTTCCTTACCATATATATATTTTTTTTTTTTTTTTTTTTTTACTAGTTGATTACATGCGATGTTTTTTTTCTTACTTATAAAAGATATATTGAAATATGTAAAATTCGTATAAAATATACTGAAAGCTGTTATTATTTAAAAAAAACTATTTTGCACTAACGTCCGCCAGCTTTACAGCTGCTTGATTATTAATCATCCGAATGGATGTTCCTGCTCCAATAAAGTAATATTCCATTTCAACGTCTAGTGCAAAAGCAAATGATTAGTATGAAGATTGTGTTTGATGCAGTTATTCCTGTCATGACATATAGTAAAATTTCTTTTGTAGTTGTGAAATTGTCTTCTTTGATTTTGTCAATGTCCTTTTCAGAGTTTTTGATTGCCACTGACAAGCGGTCATTGTAAAGTTCGTAAAGTCTGTTTAGTTCTTTCAAGCCTTTCATTAACGTCTTGTTGACTTTTTGTAATGGTTTGACATTTATCGTGGTATGATGTAATTGCAGTGTATCAGTATCATCATGAGTCCAGTCGACATATGTTATGGTCGTTTTTGTAAATATTGGTAATCGTATTGTCATTCTGTCTGGACATCTTGTTAAACTCGTTGTAATTCCCTCAAATGTTATATTGCATGGGAAGTGATAAATTGCCATAGGTCGTACATTCATTGTCCCGATATTGGTAACAAGTGTCTGTTCAGATATGGACAAGTAATGTCTTTCACCCAAATATATCATCATAGGTAAGTCATCACAGTTTTCAGTAGTTATGTGGTAACGTGGATGTGACAATTTCATCTCAGGATTCCACATATATCCCAGCCATGTCAAATCATTAACAAATTTAGACTGCAATATGCCATTAGGACAGAGTAAGAGTTTATCATTAGTAAAGCACTTGTTTAGTGTAGAGCGTTCTATTATATGCTTAGAGTAAGGACATGTTATTAGTAGAAGGTCAGATTTAGTGACCGGCCCCTCATAACAAGCTCCAGATATATTAACTTTAATTGGTGTCAACTCTTCTATACTACAAAACGATTCTGCACTTGATATTTGTGGAACTGATAATAGCACATGAGCTGTGACGTCATTTCCGTCATGCTCGATATCAACCATAGGATTTGCTAGAACTTGATATCCCTGCTTTAAGGCAGAAATAGTAACGTCAAGTGCAGGGTCATTCTGCAATTTATCTAATATTTCAGAAAGAAAAAACCTAGGCACATCTTGTGCACCAACTAAGCTTTTCTGATTCAGTCTAGCTAACTGAGAAATCAGATCCTGTATCTCAAAAAATCGTAATACTAATGAAAAAGCGCGGTTAATCGCAACTGCGAATTTAGAAAGAAATTCGAGGTTCAAATGAAGTTCGCATTGCACAGTGTTTCCAAAATGGTTCAATTTTGCTTGCCAAACAGAAAAGGTACGATCAATATCTTTGATAGCATCAGTTAATTGATGTAATTTGCTATTAATTTTGTCTGTAATTTTCATCAAATACACTGTCTTTCCATTTACAACTCTGATAAGCTTTTGACTAATTCTCATTGTTTTACTTAGTTGCTTAAGGGTACCCTTGAGGTTGTCTACATGTTTTGACTGACAGGTGTGACCTGTGGACTCGTAAATAAATTTGAATAGCCCAAAAACACCGGCTGTACATGCCCAACTAGACCTGCTTTGTCTACGCTTAGCTTTTAACCATATCATTTCTTCTGATGATATTCTCTTACAGCTTTTCAAAGCCCACTCTTTACATTTCGCTAGTGAATCACGATAGCTTCTTCCACAAAACATTTTAGATTGTATCCCTGTCTGATAATAGAAGTATCTCGGCAGAAATGTGTCACATTCAATTAATGTTGAAAATCCTGGCAACGAAAGCAATCTTTTCGCAGTCTGCTCAATTTTTGTCATTGATTTGAGTATCTTATTAAAGAATTTTGCATCAAGTGCTGAACAATAATTTTTTGTCATGGTTGGTTTACTGAATTTCGGAACTTTTAATGGAACCGATATGTGAATCAATTTTGTGTCGTCATAAAAGACAAATGGTTTTGGATTATGACCAATAATCAGGGCAGACGGATAAAAATTAATTCTACCAGTCAATAAATCTAATTTATTATTATCAGTTAAACTTAGCATTATGAATAATATCATAAGCATTAACTCATGGCTTGGATTTCGACGAATCATTTTTTTGTCTTTAATTTCCTAGAACGAATAAAATCATCTATTAATTTTTGATCGTATATATTTTCTTTCGGTTCCCATGAACTCTGTTCAATAGGAAAGCCTTCCCATTTAATCTTAAAATATTGCTTTCCTTTCTTTTTGCATTCATCTAGAATTTTTTCTACTTTGAAAACATTCACATTATCAATAATTGTATCATTGTTTTGACTACTTTCAGTACTTGAACTTTCTGTTGTGTTTTGAAAACAATCTTCGATGGTGTTCCTTGTACTAACTGTATTTTGCAATTGGCGAGGATTATGTTCGTTGACTGTTTGTTTAGAACTAGTATTATTATTATTTTCAAAACTATCATCTGGAATTTCTGAAACGTCTAAATAAGGTTGATCGGTGTCATCCACTTCAGGTGGGTCGATTGGTCGATCGTCTGGATCTACGTAATGCTTAAGTCTGTTTACATGAACTGCAAATGTCACTTGACTATTATCTTTCGTTTTAAGTTGAAACAGAACTGGCGATAACTGATTAACAATTCGGTAAGGTCCGTGCCAAAAATGTAATAGCTTTTTTGAAATCCCTTTCTTAATTTTGGGTGTCCAACACCATACTTTCTGTCCAATAATGAAATTACGTTGCTTTGCAGTTTTGTCAAAATTTTGTTTCATCCTTTGTTGTGCTCTCTGAATATTTTCTCGTGCAATGTTTTGACTGCGCTCAACATTTTCAACTATGCGCCTACGGTGTTCTTCAATAGAAGGTGAAACTTCAGTATGTTGTATAAACTTCGTGTCCATAGGTAACCGACATTCTCTGCCAAATAATAAGTAATATGGCGAATCAAGTGTTGCTTCATGCGGTGAAACACGATAGCCGAAAAGAATTGATGGTATAAACTCATCCCAATCTTTCTGGTTTTTACTAACATACATTGATAAACTTTGCAATAAAGTCGAATTAAATTTTTCAACAAGTCCATCAGTTTGCGGTCTGTAACCACTTGTATTTACTTTATGCACTCTATAAATTTTACACAGCTCTTTAACTAAAGATGATAGGAAATTTGTGCCCCTGTCGCTGAGTAACACTTTAGCACAACCATATCGTGAAAAAATTTCATCAGTTAATATTTTAGCAACTGTTTTTGCTTCAATATTCTTTACCGCGAAAGACTCCACCCACTTAGTTAGGTAATCACTTACAACTAGTATATATCGGTTTCCGTTATTAGAAACAGGTAATGGTCCCAAAGCATCAATTGCTATACGATCAAATGGTCCCTCAACAGGAATGGGTAAAAGCGGTGCTTTCAAATTTTGCTTGGGTGTTTTACGCATCGAGCAATCTACACATGACCTACACCAATGTTCTACATCTTTAAACATTCCTTTCCACCAAAATCTATTCCTAAGCTTTTGATATGTTTTCTTTGTACCGAAATGACCACCAGTAACATGATCGTGAGCGCTATAAAGTATTTCAAAACGCATAGCTTGTGGAATCACCAATTGCGACAAAGGTGCTCCTTCCTTTCGTTTGTTACTATGATCAATTCGATAAAGCAATCCTTCATCACTTAGATAAAATAAATCTTCACTGAGTAATAACCTTCGAGCTAATTTCTTATCGCGCGGTAGTTCTTCCGTTTCTAAGTAATTTATTAGATCTTCAAGATCACTATCACGTCTTTGATACATATAGATTCGTCTACTTTCTTCTTCACTCGAGTTATTTGCGGCGTTGGTGCTGCACAAATTGAAAGCATATAATTCACTCTTATCATAACTACGTCTGCTAAGAGCATCAGCATTACCATGATTTTTCCCTGGACGATAAACTACGTCAAAATCATATTGTTCTAAGAGCAAACTCCATCTCGCGATTCGTCCTACTGGTGTTTTCATATTTCGGAGAAATTGGAGTGCGCTATGATCAGTGTGTATTACAAACTTCCGTCCATAAAAATAACATTGGTATTTCTTAATTGCATCTACTATTGCCAATAGTTCTCTTTCCGTAGTGCTATAATTCATTTCAGCTTTGTTCAATTTTCTGCCATTGTATGCAATTACTTTCTCTTGTTTACTTTCATTAAATTGAGATAATGTCATTCCTATTGCAGTTGAGCTTGCATCAGTAAAAAGATGAAATTGTTTTGTAAAATCAGGATATGACAAAATAGGGGCCGACGTTAAAGCCCTCTTCAATAAATCAAAAGCTTCCTGACAAGATTGAGTCCATTCAAACTTAACTGACTTCTTAGTAAGTTGGGTAAGCGGCAGAGCAATTTTAGCAAAATCTTTAATAAATCTTCTGTAATAATTTGCAAGTCCTAAGAAACTTCTCAACTCCTTCAAATTTTTTGGGACCGGAAATTCCCTAACGGCCCTAATTTTGTTTTCGTCTGGCTGTATTCCTTGCGGTGTAACAATATGACCTAAGTATTCCAATCTTTGTTTAGCAAAAACACACTTTTTTGGGTTAAGTTTAAGATTGGCATCACGCAGTCTCTTAAAAACCTCTTCGAGCAATTCGAAGTGCTCCTCGACACTCTTTGTAAACAAAATAGCGTCATCAATGTAAATCAAAGCATGTTTATACTCTAACCCTCTTAGTATGTATTGCATTACTCTCTGAAACGTAGCGGGTGCGTTTGTAAGGCCAAAGGGCATGACCCTAAACTCAAATAATCCGTTATGCGTCACGAAAGCTGTTTTTTCTTGTGTCAGTGGATCTAATGCAATCTGCCAATATCCAGACTTAAGGTCAAGTGTTGTAAAATACTGAGTTCCGCACAAGCTATCTAAAACATCAGATATTAAAGGCAAAGGAAATGAATCCTTTTTTGTAACAGAATTTAGCTTGCGATAGTCAACACAAAATCTCATACTTCCATCTTTCTTTTTACACAAAACTACCGGAAAGGACCACTGACTTACCGAAGGTTCAATAATACCCTTCTCATACATTTCTTCAACCTGTCTATCAATTTCTCTTCGTTTGTCAGGTGACGTTCTATACGCTCTTTGTTTGATCGGTGAACTAGATTGTGTATCAATTGTGTGTTTTACGATGGTGCATTTTCCCAATTCTAAGTTTGAATGTGCAAATAAATCTCTATACTTGTATAATAAATCTCGTAATTTGCCTTTGTCTTTTTCATCAAATGCACAATCAGACAAATCTGGTAGTTTTGAATAATCCTTTGGCTCTACATTATCGTTCTTTTCTTCAATTTTAGTTTTTTCTTTTCCATTTGTATTCAATTCAAATGTTTCAACGTCAGGTGAAACTATTTCAAGATCAGCCAATTTTGTTTCTCTGTATATCTTAACAGGGCTTAAACCTGGATTAATAAGTCTTACTGGTATAGTATTATTTTCTGATACTTTCACTAGTTCTGCTGCTCCAATGATTGAATAACGTTCAGGCAACTCTCTTCTTGCCGTAAGTAAGCCAATTGAAAATTTAGAAACTTCTTTCACTTTACCTGGAATAATTATTTCTGATTGAGGGGGTAAAATATAAGTTGAACAAGCGTTTACTGGAAATGTTAGTGACTTATTACTCTGTTTTTCAGATAACTCAATTTTACCTCTTGCAAAGTCAATTCTTGTTTCATAGTAAGCCAAAAAGTCTCTTCCTAAAATGACATCATAAGAGAGATCCTCTATAATGCATGCTTCAAATGGGAACGAAGTATTCTCTATATCAAAATTAATTTTAGATTTACCAAAAATAGTTAGCGGTTGCCCACTAACCGTTTCAAGAACCATACGGTCAGAACCTTTTTCAAAATTATATAAACTTTTAATTTTGTTCCAAACATTTCTACTTATAGCTGTCAGAGCTGCTCCTGAATCGCAGAGAAACTTAAATTTCTGATTATTTATTTCTCCCTCAATTGTTAAGGACTTTACGTCCATTTGTACTTCAATAAATTTTGTTGCGTAACTTGTATTTGTATTATTTGGATGCATGACGGGTTTGTTTTGGTGGCCACCATTGTCGTCATCATCATTCTGAATTGTTTTGTTTGCTGCCAATTCTTTATGTACTACTTTTGGTACTTTTGAAATTTCAACATTTTGTTTAGAAGTATCGGGTTGTTTAGTCGACATTTCAACCCGACCCCTCTGAACGTTTTGATTTGGTTTTGTATATGACGTCATATTTGTATCATGTTTGTCATGGTTATTACCACACGCAACTTCTTGTTTTGTCTGAATTGGTCTTTTCTTTGTAAAATTTGTGGCAGCTTTAATATTTTCGTTATCGATAACTTGTTCTGGTTTTGTTTCATAACGTTTATAACATCGTTTCACTCTGCTTTCTTTCATACAATATGTCTGTTTGGGATTTTCTTTGCTCTGACTAAAATTTTGTTTTACTCGATTAAATTTTGGTTCTGACCTAGTAAATGGCTCTGAATAATTTTGGGCCCCTACCAAGCTTTGGTTGGGACGTCTATTGATAGGGGCCCCGATCAGTTTCCCTGATATGACCGGGTCCAGTTTTGCTGACTTTGATTTTGACTAGAAAATCTTCGATTTTGAGTTCTAGGATTGTAATTTGAATTTCTTCCCTGAGTTCTACCCTGGTTTTGACTATTAAAATTTTGACTTTGCAACTGTCTGCAATTATATGATGAATGGCCCCTAATACCACAGTGTTCACAAATAATTATACCAGTTGGGGTTCTTTGACTTCTGAAATTTCGAGAATTATCAGTGTCTGGTTTCTTTCCTCTGAAATTATTTCCTAATTCTCTCCTCAACTCTTGTCTAATGATATCTCGCATGTCTCGCATGTCTGGCATGTCTCGCCCCCTCTCACTTTTCTCCTTTCGTTCACCACGAGAGCTTACTCGGTATGGGACGCTTTTTTCTTCCATTGCAGCTAAAGCAGTGCTTTGAGATTTTGTTTCATTGCTTAAATTCAATTTCTTATCAAGCTGTTTCAGAATTTCATCGGTGATTTCCTTTGTATTAACAACACCACTTACGTTAGGTGACACCGACTCTTTAAGTCTAGCCAAATTCTCAGCTTGTTCAATAGTTGATGGTTGCTGTAAAACTACATAATCCTTAATATCGGTTCTTAGACCTTTAACAAAATGATGCAACCACTCAGATCGAGGCAAATCTAAGCGTCTACATTGGTTTCTTATGTCAGCTCTGTATGTGCTTAAGCTTTCATCAGCTTTTTGCTTGCGCTGTTCCAAATTTTGTCTTAGTCGCCATTTTGATGCTTCGGATGAGAATTCTTCTTTAAGTTTACCTGATATTTCGTCTAAACTTAATGTATCTCTATCTTGTAATGTATTAAACCACTGACTAGCGATTCCTTTCAAATAAAGGGGCATAGCTTGCGCTTGTTTAGTGTCAGACCAACCACAAAATTGTGCCGCGCGCTTAAAATTACAGATAAACTCATCAATATCATCAGTATCTTCACCTTTAAAAATTGGAAACGTAAATGTTCCTTTCATAGTAAGCGCATCGGTGCAAGCGTTATGTATAGCGGCTAGCCTTGATTCATGTGCTTCTTGTTCTATGCGCATTTTATGCAATTTCTCTTCCAATTGTTCTTCCATACTTAAAATGTGTCCTAGTTCTTCGTTATTACCAGTTTCTGAACGTTCAAATTCTTCTTCATTTATATCTACTGGTTCATAAAGTCGATTTTCATTTTCATCGGATTCAATGTCATAATCATTAAGAAGCTCTCTAGGTGGATGTGGTAAGTGATCGAGAATATTATCGTAAATAGGTTCTGTATGTGTTTGTCTAGGAGGCGTAACTAAAGGTATAGTTGTTTGTTCAGATTCAATTCGTGATATACTTTGAGTAGGTTGCTCCCTTTGTTCAACTTCAATATTTTGTTCGCCTTGTTCGTTTTCAGGATTTAAACTAATTTGAGTTATTTGTTGTCGGTCAAATTCAGTAACAGATTCAGATGAGTCTCCAGGAAAACTATGAAGTCGAGTCGAAAACTGATCAGAGTCTGCAACTGGTGTACTTTTTGAACGGCTTCTCACAAACCTACTTACTGATTTAACTAAATTTTGAAAAGGCGAGCGCTTAACCTTGCTTTCGTCATTATCATCACGACTTAAACTGGCGCTTTCGCGATCGGCCTGAGCCGCGCGCGCCCTACCTCGAGTTAACACTTTTGAAAAAAAAAAAAAATTACATTACAATTGAAAACGTTAAGGATTGTGTACGAGTACAATTATAAATTATGTATTAAGCACTGCAGTCATCATTGTCAATAATCGTCCATAGCAAAAAGGATATATTACCTGATCGAACACGGGTTACTCCACCAATGTTACTCTATTGTTGCCCAATGAGTAGCCAGGAGACTATTACTCGCTTTTTTTATTCTTCTTTTATTAGGCGTAAAATACATTCATAGTGACTTCTATATATATTGCATATCCAGACATATCATTTCATAGTATGCACTGGTTTCGGACTTTGATACCAATTGGAAGCCAATCTCAAACCTTATATAGATTTCAATAATAAACTATCTTTCTATATTTTGGTTCATTTTAGACATTTCGTTAGAAACGTGATTTTGCCTGAGTATGCTATACATTTACAATTCAACCATATAAAAATACTAACCTATAGCGTAGCTAGTAGCTATCACGTGATTATTCCAATTTTCACTTGTTAAAGCTTTTCGCTATGAAAGTAATGCCAAAACGTGTCTGAAGATTTGTGTAAACGTTGGTGATAATTTGTTCATTAAAACTTAGTACCAAATCGTAACAATTTTAGTTTTAACTCTTCGTTTTGGTTGTGTATACAACAAGTTATGACACGCCTAGATCTTACCCTAAACATGGCACTTGGATTATTTGGGTTCCAGATAAAGTACCTATCAATCTCCTTGCTGGAACTAATTTTAAACTTACTGTAACACGTGATAATTACTAGCTATAGTAAGGTGAAGTTCAAGTTGATCAAATATCGGAACTTTGCAGTGTAACAAAACAATACACATGTGAAAATTCAGTAATATAATGCAGTTTGTATGTATATTATATTGTTTTCTATGATAATTTCCAATGTTTGCACTATACTAGCTATCCCATATTAAATGAGTCATTGCTGAAAATGAAGTGAAAATATGAAAATACTAATTGTTTTCTATTGTTTGATTACTGACTTGAATTGTGCTATTTAGATATTTGTGTTCTACAGATCAACTGTTTACACTCTGAATTAAAACAATGCAATTACACACATACTGCTGTCATATATTTTATGTAGCCATGTATTCATATATCAAATTGAAGTGAACTGTGTGGATATGTGCTGTGATAGAATAAATTCACTGGAAAAAATTTCAAAAAACCAAGTGTGTTTATTTACCTGATTTTGCAATATCCAAATAACTTAACATGGAAAAAAGGCATTTTTTCTGAGATTTTCCGAAAATAAATCCTTTTTTCCATGTTTATTATTTGGACATTGCAAAATCAGGTAAATAAACACACTTGTTTTTTTGTAATTTTTTCCAGTGAAAGAGGAATTGCCTTTAAATTCAAGCCAAAAATATCAGAGCTGTAAATTAAATGATAGCTTTGTTATATTTTTGTGATTTGTTATACATGTATTAATTAAATGTGGTTCAATTAATGAATGAATGATATTTATTTGCTTGGATCTTATTCATATGAATAGATATAAATGCATCTGCATGTCTATAACTTGTTATTCTATGGCTACTTACCTCTCTCAATATCAAAAGCTGAAAAATGTTGGAAGTTGTTTGAGTAAATTCTATATCTTTCATCCCTAATTCGGTTCTCATAACTTGTCCTTGACTCTCCAGTATCCCTTGTGATGATTGTTTTGACAAGTGTTTTTGTTTCCCAGATGAAAGCTCTAGCAAAACCACAATTAATCGCTATGGACATTGTTTCATCAATTTAGTTAGATAGAAAAGTTATCTTTCCCGCTTTTTTCATGCGCATGTCTTGAAGGGTGAGCTGCTTGGCGTTGAAGTGATCCATAATGAGTCAGAACGAAATAAAATTTTACTATGCAAAGACAGTTTTTACCTTTATATGAGACAAAAATACACCCCAATTGTTGATATTTCAGGCCTTTATTTGTAAAAATCAACCACTTTTAGGTTCTTAATTACAACTAAATTGCGTAATTTACCAGAAAATATTCTTTCAGTTATTCTAGCAGACGAAAAATGACAAAATTCGAAAGCAATTCAACATGAACTTCTTGTCCGCCATCTTTAAAATGCGAAATTTATCCTTACTGTCTCGTCCCTTGTATAGTTTTTGAATGTTCAATTTAGTACTGCCAGTACCCCTGAAGGTGGATTTTTGTCATGAATTTTAGTGCGCAAATGCTTCTGGGAATTCACTACAATTCAAGATGGCGGACACAACAGCGAAAAACAAATACACAGTGAAAAACCGGTTCACCGGTCGCGTATTTGGCTTGCTATTTCATTCTTCTACTGAATTTAGCCCAGGATCAAGACAACCACAAAGAATGTGAGTGGCGATTTTGTTTATGTGTTACATTTCGGAAATTATCAACCTTTAAAGGGGAAAGCCTTCGCGATATTTTGGTTTTTGTTTCAAACAATGACCATTCCATCAACAAAATCCTATTCGCCACCCAGGACGTTTTAATTTGCCATTTCGTCTAGCAAGAATTAGTGCTAAATTTCAACTAGACTTAATATCCGCTACCGGGGAATTTTTGAAAATTACAATATTTATATGTCACGTGATAAATCACGTGATACCCCAAACGTATAAATACTAACTTAAGGAGATACAGTATTACTAGCTGAACAACTTGGCCAAGTTTTGTGCTATTATTCATTTCCAAAATTTTTTCACGGCAAAAAATGCTAAAAAATGTGAAATATTCTATGACCCAGGCCTTAAGTAGCCTGAGTATATGCAAATCCGCGAAAAAAGTAGCAAAAAAACCCAAAAAATGCATTTTTTGAAAAAAAAATTTGCATAAATTTGCATTAAAGTGGAACTTTTGATTTCTTCATTAGTAGATCACTCTTGTGGAACTAATTTTTACAAAAACAGGCGTGATTATGCAAATCCGCGAAAAAAGTAGCAAAAAAACGCAAAAAATGCATTTTTTTGAAAAAAAAATTTGCATAAATTTGCATTAAAGTGGAACTTTTGATTTCTTCAATGTGGCTAAATAAAATATTTAGGCAAAGTTAAAACCGAGACTTCACTGCGCTGGCCAGCGGTCTCCCCACCTATGCGCACGCTCGCCTCGTGGTACTGACAGTGTTTGCAGCTTTGCAAGACTGGACGAACTTGCTTCCCTCCGCTCCCTCCCTGCCGAAAAAATTTAGATCAGGTGAGTATAATCTCCATTGATTCCTACGGGAATCAGTGTGACAGGTGTCAGGGGTGAGCTGTGGACCGGTTTCCATGGTTACCTCGTCGCTGGGCTGGCTGGTTACCCCTCTCGCCGCCTCATCCTGGCACCTAACCCCAAACTCATTGTCGATGAGTTTTAATTAGTAGATCATTCTTGTGGAACTAATTTTCACAAAAACAGGCGTGATTATGCAAATCCGCGAAAAAAGTAGCAAAAAAACGCAAAAAATGCATTTTTTGAAAAAAAAATTTGCATAAATTTGCATTAAAGTGGAACTTTTGATTTCTTCATTAGTAGATCACTCTTGTGGAACTAATTTTTACAAAAACAGGCGTGATTATGCAAATCCGCGAAAAAAGTAGCAAAAAAAACGCAAAAAATGCATTTTTTGAAAAAAAAATTTGCATAAATTTGCATTAAAGTGGAATTTTTGATTTCTTCATTAGTAGATCACTCTTGTGGAACTAATTTTTACAAAAGCAGGCGTGATTATGCAAATCCGCGAAAAAAGTAGCAAAAAAACGCAAAAAATGCATTTTTTGAAAAAAAAATTTCCATAAATTTGCATTAAAGTGGAACTTTTGATTTCTTCATTAGTAGATCACTCTTGTGGAACTAATTTTTACAAAAACAGGCGTGATTATGCAAATCCGCGAAAAAAGTAGCAAAAAAACGCAAAAAATGCATTTTTTGAAAAAAAAATTTGCATAAATTTGCATTAAAGTGGAACTTTTGATTTCTTCATTAGTAAATCACTCTTGTGGAACTAATTTTTACAAAAACAGGCGTGATTATGCAAATCCGCGAAAAAAGTAGCAAAAAAACGCAAAAAATGCATTTTTTGAAAAAAAAATTTGCATAAATTTGCATTAAAGTGGAATTTTTGATTTCTTCATTAGTAGATCACTCTTGTGGAACTAATTTTTACAAAAACAGGCGTGATTATGCAAATCCGCGAAAAAAGTAGCAAAAAAACGCAAAAAATGCATTTTTTGAAAAAAAAATTTCCATAAATTTGCATTAAAGTGGAACTTTTGATTTCTTCATTAGTAGATCACTCTTGTGGAACTAATTTTTACAAAAACAGGCGTGATTATGCAAATCCGCGAAAAAAGTAGCAAAAAAACGCAAAAAATGCATTTTTTGAAAACAAAATTTGCATAAATTTGCATTAAAGTGGAACTTTTGATTTCTTCATTAGTAGATCACTCTTGTGGAACTAATTTTTACAAAAACAGGCGTGATTATGCAAATCCGCGAAAAAAGTAGCAAAAAAACGCAAAAAATGCATTTTTTGAAAAAAAAATTTGCATAAATTTGCATTAAAGTGGAACTTTTGATTTCTTCATTAGTAGATCACTCTTGTGGAACTAATTTTTACAAAAACAGGCGTGATTATGCAAATCCGCGAAAAAAGTAGCAAAAAAACGCAAAAAATGCATTTTTTGAAAAAAAAATTTGCATAAATTTGCATTAAAGTGGAACTTTTGATTTCTTCATTAGTAGATCACTCTTGTGGAACTAATTTTGACAAAAACAGGCGTGATTATGCAAATCCGCAAAAAAAGTAGCAAAAAAACGCAAAAAAATGCATTTTTTGAAAAAAAAATTTGCATAAATTTGCATTAAAGTGGAACTTTTGATTTCTTCATTAGTAGATCATTCTTGTGGAACTAATTTTTACAAAAACAGGCGTGATTATGCAAATCTGCGAAAAAAGTAGCAAAAAAACGCAAAAAATGCATTTTTTGAAAAAAAAATTTGCATAAATTTGCATTAAAGTGGAACTTTTGATTTCTTCATTAGTAGATCACTCTTGTGGAACTAATTTTTACAAAAACAGGCGTGATTATGCAAATCCGCGAAAAAAGTAGCAAAAAAACGCAAAAAATGCATTTTTTGAAAAAAAAATTTGCATAAATTTGCATTAAAGTGGAACTTTTGATTTCTTCATTAGTAGATCACTCTTGTGGAACTAATTTTTCCAAAAACAGGCGTGATTATGCAAATCCGCGAAAAAAATAGCAAAAAAAACGCAAAAAAAGCATTTTTTGAAAAAAAAATTTGCATAAATTTGCATTAAAGTGGAACTTTTGATTTCTTCATTAGTAGATCACTCTTGTGGAACTAATTTTTACAAAAACAGGCGTGATTATGCAAATCCGCGAAAAAAGTAGCAAAAAAACGCAAAAAATGCATTTTTGAAAAAAAAAATTTGCATAAATTTGCATTAAAGTGGAACTTTTGATTTCTTCATTAGTAGATCATTCTTGTGGAACTAATTTTTACCAAAACATGCGTGATTATGCAAATCCGCGAAAAAAGTAGCAAAAAAACGCAAAAAATGCATTTTTTTAAAAAAAAAATTTGCATAAATTTGCATTAAAGTGGAATTTTTGATTTCTTCATTAGTAGATCACTCTTGTGGAACTAATTTTTACAAAAACAGGCGTGATTATGCAAATCCGCGAAAAAAGTAGCAAAAAAACGCAAAAAATGCATTTTTTGAAAAAAAAATTTGCATAAATTTGCATTAAAGTGGAACTTTTGATTTCTTCATTAGTAGATCATTCTTGTGGAACTAATTTTTACAAAAACAGGCGTGATTATGCAAATCCGCGAAAAAAGTAGCAAAAAAACGCAAAAAATCCATTTTTTGAAAAAAAAATTTGCATAAATTTGCATTAAAGTGGAACTTTTGATTTCTTCATTAGTAGATCACTCTTGTGGAACTAATTTTTACAAAAACAGGCGTGATTATGCAAATCCGCGAAAAAAGTAGCAAAAAAACGCAAAAAATGCATTTTTTGAAAAAAAAATTTGCATAAATTTGCATTAAATTGGAACTTTTGATTTCTTTATTAGTAGATCACTCTTGTGGAACTAATTTTTACAAAAACAGGCGTGATTATGCAAATCCGCGAAAAAAGTAGAAAAAAAACGCAAAAAATGCATTTTTTGAAAAAAAAATTTGCATAAATTTGCATTAAAGTGGAACTTTTGATTTCTTCATTAGTAGATCACTCTTGTGGAACTAATTTTTACAAAAGCAGGCGTGATTATGAAAATCCGCGAAAACAGTAGCAAAACAACGCAAAAAATGCATTTTTTGAAAAAAAAATTTGCATAAATTTGCATTAAAGTGGAACTTTTGATTTCTTCATTAGTAGATCACTCTTGTGGAACTAATTTTTACAAAAACAGGCGTGATTATGCAAATCCGCGAAAAAAGTAGCAAAAAAACGCAAAAAATGCATTTTTTGAAAAAAAAATTTGCATAAATTTGCATTAAAGTGGAACTTTTGATTTCTTCAATGTGGCTAAATAAAATATTTAGGCAAAGTTAAAACCGAGACTTCACTGCGCTGGCCAGCGGTCTCCCCACCTATGCGCACGCTCGCCTCGTGGTACTGACAGTGTTTGCAGCTTTGCAAGACTGGACGAACTTGCTTCCCTCCGCTCCCTCCCTGCCGAAAAAATTTAGATCAGGTAAGTATAATCTCAATTGATTCCTACGGGAATCAGTGTGACAGGTGTCAGGGGTGAGCTGTGGACCGGTTTCCATGGTTACCTCGTCGCTGGGCTGGCTGGTTACCCCTCTCGCCGCCTCATCCTGGCACCTAACCCCAAACTCATTGTCGATGAGTTTTAATTAGTAGATCATTCTTGTGGAACTAATTTTTACAAAAACAGGCGTGATTATGCAAATCCGCGAAAAAAGTAGCAAAAAAACGCAAAAAATGCATTTTTTGAAAAAAAAATTTGCATAAATTTGCATTAAAGTGGAATTTTTGATTTCTTCATTAGTAGATCACTCTTGTGGAACTAATTTTTACAAAAACAGGCGTGATTATGCAAATCCGCGAAAAAAGTAGAAAAAAAACGCAAAAAATGCATTTTTTGAAAACAAAATTTGCATAAATTTGCATTAAAGTGGAACTTTTGATTTCTTCATTAGTAGATCACTCTTGTGGAACTAATTTTTACAAAAACAGGCGTGATTATGCAAATCCGCGAAAAAAGTAGCAAAAAAACGCAAAAAATGCATTTTTTGAAAAAAAAATTTGCATAAATTTGCATTAAAGTGGAACTTTTGATTTCTTCATTAGTAGATCACTCTTGTGGAACTAATTTTTACAAAAACAGGCGTGATTATGCAAATCCGCGAAAAAAGTAGCAAAAAAACGCAAAAAATGCATTTTTTGAAAAAAAAATTTGCATAAATTTGCATTAAAGTGGAACTTTTGATTTCTTCATTAGTAGATCACTCTTGTGGAACTAATTTTTACAAAAACAGGCGTGATTATGCAAATCCGCGAAAAAACTAGCAAAAAAACGCAAAAAATGCATTTTTTGAAAAAAAAATTTGCATAAATTTGCATTAAAGTGGAACTTTTGATTTCTTCATTAGTAGATCACTCTTGTGGAACTAATTTTTACAAAAACAGGCGTGATTATGCAAATCCGCGAAAAAAGTAGCAAAAAAACGCAAAAAATGCATTTTTTGAAAAAAAAATTTGCATAAATTTGCATTAAAGTGGAACTTTTGATTTCTTCATTAGTAGATCACTCTTGTGGAACTAATTTTTACAAAAACAGGCGTGATTATGCAAATCCGCAAAAAAAGTAGCAAAAAAACGCAAAAAATGCATTTTTTGAAAAAAAATTTGCATAAATTTGCATTAAAGTGAAACATTTGATTTCTTCATTAGTAGATCATTCTTGTGGAACTAATTTTTACAAAAACAGGCGTGATTATGCAAATCTGCGAAAAAAGTAGCAAAAAAACGCAAAAAATGCATTTATTGAAAAAAAAATTTGCATAAATTTGCATTAAAGTGGAACTTTTGATTTCTTCATTAGTAGATCACTCTTGTGGAACTAATTTTTACAAAAACAGGCGTGATTATGCAAATCCGCGAAAAAAGTAGCAAAAAAACGCAAAAAATGCATTTTTTGAAAAAAAAATTTCCATAAATTTGCATTAAAGTGGAACTTTTGATTTCTTCATTAGTAGATCACTCTTGTGGAACTAATTTTTACAAAAACAGGCGTGATTATGCAAATCCGCGAAAAAAGTAGCAAAAAAACGCAAAAAATGCATTTTTTGAAAAAAAAATTTGCATAAATTTACATTAAAGTGGAACTTTTGATTTCTTCATTAGTAGATCACTCTTGTGGAACTAATTTTTACAAAAACAGGCGTGATTATGCAAATCCGCGAAAAAAGTAGCAAAAAAACGCAAAAAATGCATTTTTTGAAAAAAAAATTTGCATAAATTTGCATTAAAGTGGAACTTTTGATTTCTTCATTAGTAGATCACTTTTGTGGAACTAATTTTTACAAAAACAGGCGTGATTATGCAAATCCGCGAAAAAAGTAGCAAAAAAACGCAAAAAATGCATTTTTTGAAAAAAAAATTTGCATAAATTTGCATTAAAGTGGAACTTTTGATTTCTTCATTAGTAGATCACTCTTGTGGAACTAATTTTTACAAAAACAGGCGTGATTATGCAAATCCGCGAAAAAAGTAGCAAAAAAACCCAAAAAATGGATTTTTTGAAAAAAAAAATTTGCATAAATTTGCATTAAATTGGAACTTTTGATTTCTTCATTAGTAGATCACTCTTGTGGAACTAATTTTTCCAAAAACAGGCGTGATTATGCAAATCCGCGAAAAAAGTAGCAAAAAAACGCAAAAAATGCATTTTTTGAAAAAAAAATTTGCATAAATTTGCATTAAAGTGGAACTTTTGATTTCTTCATTAGTAGATCACTCTTGTGGAACTAATTTTTACAAAAACAGGCGTGATTATGCAAATCCGCGAAAAAAGTAGCAAAAAAACGCAAAAAATGCATTTTTTGAAAAAAAAATTTGCATAAATTTGCATTAAAGTGGAACTTTTGATTTCTTCATTAGTAGATCACTCTTGTGGAACTAATTTTTACAAAAACAGGCGTGATTATGCAAATCCGCGAAAAAAGTAGAAAAAAAAACGCAAAAAATGCATTTTTTGAAAAAAAAATTTGCATAAATTTGCATTAAAGTGGAACTTTTGATTTCTTCATTAGTAGATCACTCTTGTGGAACTAATTTTTACAAAAACAGGCGTGATTATGCAAATCCGCGAAAAAAGTAGCAAAAAAACGCAAAAAATGCATTTTTTGAAAAAAAAATTTGCATAAATTTGCATTAAAGTGGAACTTTTGATTTCTTCATTAGTAGATCACTCTTGTGGAACTAATTTTTACAAAAACAGGCGTGATTATGCAAATCCGCAAAAAAAGTAGCAAAAAAAACGCAAAAAATGCATTTTTTGAAAAAAAAATTTGCATAAATTTGCATTAAAGTGAAACTTTTGATTTCTTCATTAGTAGATCATTCTTGTGGAACTTATTTTTACAAAAACAGGCGTGATTATGCAAATCTGCGAAAAAAGTAGTAAAAAAACGCAAAAAATGCATTTTTTGAAAACAAATTTTGCATAAATTTGCATTAAAGTGGAACTTTTGATTTCTTCATTAGTAGATCACTCTTGTGGAACTAATTTTTACAAAAACAGGCGTGATTATGCAAATCTGCGAAAAAAGTAGCAAAAAAACGCAAAAAATGCATTTTTTGAAAAAAAAATTTGCATAAATTTGCATTAAAGTGGAACTTTTGATTTCTTCATTAGTAGATCACTCTTGTGGAACTAATTTTTACAAAAACAGGCGTGATTATGCAAATCCGCGAAAAAATTAGCAAAAAAACACAAAAAATGCATTTTTTGAAAAAAAAATTTGCATAAATTTGCATTAAATTGGAACTTTTGATTTCTTCATTAATAGATCACTCTTGTGGAACTAATTTTTCCAAAAACAGGCGTGATTATGCAAATCCGCGAAAAAAGTAGCAAAAAAACGCAAAAAATGCATTTTTTGAAAAAAAAATTTGCATAAATTTACATTAAAGTGGAACTTTTGATTTCTTCATTAGTAGATCACTCTTGTGGAACTAATTTTTACAAAAACAGGCGTGATTATGCAAATCCGCGAAAAAAGTAGCAAAAAAAACGCAAAAAATGCATTTTTTGAAAAAAAAATTTGCATAAATTTGCATTAAAGTGGAACTTTTGATTTCTTCATTAGTAGATCATTCTTGTGGAACTAATTTTTACAAAAACATGCGTGATTATGCAAATCCGCGAAAAAAGTAGCAAAAAAACGCAAAAAATGCATTTTTTTAAAAAAAAATTTGCATAAATTTGCATTAAAGTGGAATTTTTGATTTCTTCATTAGTAGATCACTCTTGTGGAACTAATTTTTACAAAAACAGGCGTGATTATGCAAATCCGCGAAAAAAGTAGCAAAAAAACGCAAAAAATGCATTTTTTAGAAAAAAAAATTTGCATAAATTTGCATTAAAGTGGAACTTTTGATTTCTTCATTACTAGATCACTCTTGTGGAACTAATTTTTACAAAAACAGGCGTGATTATGCAAATCCGCGAAAAAAGTAGCAAAAAAACGCAAAAAATGCATTTTTTGAAAAAAAAATTTGCATAAATTTGCATTAAAGTGGAACTTTTGATTTCTTCATTAGTAGATCACTCTTGTGGAACTAATTTTTACAAAAGCAGGCGTGATTATGCAAATCCGCGAAAAAAGTAGCAAAAAAAACGCAAAAAATGCATTTTTTTTAAAAAAAATTTGCATAAATTTGCATTAAAGTGGAACTTTTGACTTCTTCATTAGTAGATCACTCTTGTGGAACTAATTTTTACAAAAACAGGCGTGATTATGCAAATCCGCGAAAAAAGTAGCAAAAAAACGCAAAAAATGCATTTTTTGAAAAAAAAATTTGCATAAATTTGCATTAAAGTGGAACTTTTGATTTCTTCATTAGTAGATCACTCTTGTGGAACTAATTTTTACAAAAACAGGCGTGATTATGCAAATCCGCGAAAAGAGTAGCAAAAAAACGCAAAAAATGCATTTTTTGAAAAAAAATTTGCATAAATTTGCATTAAAGTGGAACTTTTGATTTCTTCATTAGTAGATCACTCTTGTGGAACTAATTTTTACAAAAACAGGCGTGATTATGCAAATCCGCGAAAAAAGTAGCAAAAAAACGCAAAAAATGCATTTTTTGAAAAAGAAAAATTGGCATAAATTTGCATTAAAGTGGAACTTTTGATTTCTTCATTAGTAGATCACTCTTGTGGAACTAATTTTTACAAAAACAGGCGTGATTATGCAAATCCGCGAAAAAAGTAGCAAAAAAACGCAAAAAATGCATTTTTTGAAAAAAAAATTTGCATAAATTTGCATTAAAGTGGAACTTTTGATTTCTTCATTAGTAGATCATTCTTGTGGAACTAATTTTTACAAAAACAGGCGTGATTATGCAAATCTGCAAAAAAAGTAGCAAAAAAACGCAAAAAATGCATTTTTTGAAAAAAAATTTGCATAAATTTGCATTAAAGTGGAATTTTTGATTTCTTCATTAGTAGATCACTCTTGTGAAACTAATTTTTACAAAAACAGGCGTGATTATGCAAATCCGCGAAAAAAGTAGCAAAAAAAACGCAAAAAATGCATTTTTTGAAAAAAAAATTTGCATAAATTTGCATTAAAGTGGAATTTTTGATTTCTTCATTAGTAGATCACTCTTGTGGAACTAATTTTTACAAAAGCAGGCGTGATTATGCAAATCCGCGAAAAAAGTAGCAAAAAAACGCAAAAAATGCATTTTTTGAAAAAAAAATTTCCATAAATTTGCATTAAAGTGGAACTTTTGATTTCTTCATTAGTAGATCACTCTTGTGGAACTAATTTTTACAAAAACAGGCGTGGTTATGCAAATCCGCGAAAAAAGTAACAAAAAAACGCAAAAAATGCATTTTTTGAAAACAAAATTTGCATAAATTTGCATTAAAGTGGAACTTTTGATTTCTTCATTAGTAGATCACTCTTGTGGAACTAATTTTTACAAAAACAGGCGTGATTATGCAAATCCGCGAAAAAAGTAGCAAAAAAACGCAAAAAATGCATTTTTTGAAAAAAAAATTTGCATAAATTTGCATTAAAGTGGAACTTTTGATTTCTTCATTAGTAGATCACTCTTGTGGAACTAATTTTTACAAAAACAGGCGTGATTATCTAAATCCGCGAAAAAAGTAGCAAAAAAACGCAAAAAATGCATTTTTTGAAAAAAAAATTTGCATAAATTTGCATTAAAGTGGAACTTTTGATTTCTTCATTAGTAGATCACTCTTGTGGAACTAATTTTTACAAAAACAGGCGTGATTATGCAAATCCGCGAAAAAAGTAGCAAAAAAACGCAAAAAATGCATTTTTTGAAAAAAACATTTGCATAAATTTGCATTAAAGTGGAACTTTTGATTTCTTCATTAGTAGATCACTCTTGTGGAACTAATTTTTACAAAAACAGGCGTGATTATGCAAATCCGCGAAAAAAGTAGCAAAAAAACGCAAAAAATGCATTTTTTGAAAAAAAAATTTGCATAAATTTGCATTAAAGTGAAACTTTTGATTTCTTCATTAGTAGATCATTCTTGTGGAACTAATTTTTACAAAAACAGGCGTGATTATGCAAATCCGCGAAAAAAGTAGCAAAAAAACACAAAAAATGCATTTTTTGAAAAAAAAAATTTGCATAAATTTGCATTAAATTGGAACTTTTGATTTCTTCATTAGTAGATCACTCTTGTGGAACTAATTTTTCCAAAAACAGGCGTGATTATGCAAATCCGCCAAAAAAGTAGCAAAAAAAACGCAAAAAATGCATTTTTTGAAAAAAAAATTTGCATAAATTTACATTAAAGTGGAACTTTTGATTTCTTCATTAGTAGATCACTCTTGTGGAACTAATTTTTACAAAAACAGGCGTGATTATGCAAATCCGCGAAAAAAGTAGCAAAAAAACGCAAAAAATGCATTTTTTGAAAAAAAAATTTGCATAAATTTGCATTAAAGTGGAACTTTTGATTTCTTCATTAGTAGATCACTCTTGTGGAACTAATTTTTACAAAAACAGGCGTGATTATGCAAATCCGCGAAAAAAGTAGCAAAAAAACGCAAAAAATGCATTTTTTGAAAAAAAAATTTGCATAAATTTGCATTAAAGTGGAACTTTTGATTTCTTCATTAGTAGATCACTCTTGTGGAACTAATTTTTACAAAAACAGGCGTGATTATGCAAATCCGCGAAAAAAGTAGCAAAAAAACGCAAAAAATGCATTTTTTGAAAAAAAAATTTGCATAAATTTGCATTAAAGTGGAACTTTTGATTTCTTCATTAGTAGATCACTCTTGTGGAACTAATTTTTACAAAAACAGGCGTGATTATGCAAATCCGCAAAAAAAAAGTAGCAAAAAAAACGCAAAAAATGCATTTTTTGAAAAAAAAATTTGCATAAATTTGCATTAAAGTGAAACTTTTGATTTCTTCATTAGTAGATCATTCTTGTGGAACTAATTTTTACAAAAACAGGCGTGATTATGCAAATCTGCGAAAAAAGTAGCAAAAAAACGCAAAAAATGCATTTTTTGAAAAAAAAATTTGCATAAATTTGCATTAAAGTGGAACTTTTGATTTCTTCATTAGTAGATCACTCTTGTGGAACTAATTTTTACAAAAACAGGCGTGATTATGTAAATCCGCGAAAAAAGTAGCAAAAAAACGCAAAAAATGCATTTTTTGAAAAAAAAATTTGCATAAATTTGCATTAAAGTGGAACTTTTGATTTCTTCATTAGTAGATCACTCTTGTGGAACTAATTTTTACAAAAACAGGCGTGATTATGCAAATCCGCGAAAAAAGTAGCAAAAAAACGCAAAAAATGCATTTTTTGAAAAAAACATTTGCATAAATTTGCATTAAAGTGGAACTTTTGATTTCTTCATTAGTAGATCACTCTTGTGGAACTAATTTTTACAAAAACAGGCGTGATTATGCAAATCCGCGAAAAAAGTAGCAAAAAAACGCAAAAAATGCATTTTTTGAAAAAAAAATTTGCATAAATTTGCATTAAAGTGAAACTTTTGATTTCTTCATTAGTAGATCATTCTTGTGGAACTAATTTTTACAAAAACAGGCGTGATTATGCAAATCCGCGAAAAAAGTAGCAAAAAAACACAAAAAATGCATTTTTTGAAAAAAAAAATTTGCATAAATTTGCATTAAATTGGAACTTTTGATTTCTTCATTAGTAGATCACTCTTGTGGAACTAATTTTTCCAAAAACAGGCGTGATTATGCAAATCCGCCAAAAAAGTAGCAAAAAAACGCAAAAAATGCATTTTTTGAAAAAAAAATTTGCATAAATTTACATTAAAGTGGAACTTTTGATTTCTTCATTAGTAGATCACTCTTGTGGAACTAATTTTTACAAAAACAGGCGTGATTATGCAAATCCGCGAAAAAAGTAGCAAAAAAACGCAAAAAATGCATTTTTTGAAAAAAAAATTTGCATAAATTTGCATTAAAGTGGAACTTTTGATTTCTTCATTAGTAGATCACTCTTGTGGAACTAATTTTTACAAAAACAGGCGTGATTATGCAAATCCGCGAAAAAAGTAGCAAAAAAACGCAAAAAATGCATTTTTTGAAAAAAAAATTTGCATAAATTTGCATTAAAGTGGAACTTTTGATTTCTTCATTAGTAGATCACTCTTGTGGAACTAATTTTTACAAAAACAGGCGTGATTATGCAAATCCGCAAAAAAAGTAGCAAAAAAACGCAAAAAATGCATTTTTTGAAAAAAAAATTTGCATAAATTTGCATTAAAGTGGAACTTTTGATTTCTTCATTAGTAGATCATTCTTGTGGAAATAATTTTTACAAAAACAGGCGTGATTATGCAAATCTGCGAAAAAAGTAGCAAAAAAAACGCAAAAAATGCATTTTTTGAAAAAAAAATTTGCATAAATTTGCATTAAAGTGGAACTTTTGATTTCTTCATTAGTAGATCACTCTTGTGGAACTAATTTTTACAAAAACAGGCGTGATTATGCAAATCCGCGTAAAAAGTAGCAAAAAAACGCAAAAAATGCATTTTTTGAAAAAAAAATTTGCATAAATTTGCATTAAAGTGGAACTTTTGATTTCTTCATTAGTAGATCACTCTTGTGGAACTAATTTTTACAAAAACAGGCGTGATTATGCAAATCCGCGAAAAAAGTAGCAAAAAAACGCAAAAAATGCATTTTTTGAAAAAAAAATTTGCATAAATTTGCATTAAAGTGGAACTTTTGATTTCTTCATTAGTAGATCACTCTTGTGGAACTAATTTTTACAAAAACAGGCGTGATTATGCAAATCCGCAAAAAAAGTAGCAAAAAAACGCAAAAAATGCATTTTTTGAAAAAAAAATTTGCATAAATTTGCATTAAAGTGGAACTTTTGATTTCTTCATTAGTAGATCACTCTTGTGGAAATAATTTTTACAAAAACAGGCGTGATTATGCAAATCTGCGAAAAAAGTAGCAAAAAAACGCAAAAAATGCATTTTTTGAAAAAAAAATTTGCATAAATTTGCATTAAAGTGGAACTTTTGATTTCTTCATTAGTAGATCACTCTTGTGGAACTAATTTTTACAAAAACAGGCGTGATTATGCAAATCCGCGAAAAAAGTAGCAAAAAAAACGCAAAAAATGCATTTTTTGAAAAAAAAATTTGCATAAATTTGCATTAAAGTGGAACTTTTGATTTCTTCATTAGTAGATCATTTTTGTGGAACTAATTTTTACAAAAACAGGCGTGATTATGCAAATCCGCGAAAAAAGTAGCAAAAAAAACGCAAAAAATGCATTTTTTTTTTAAAAATTTGCATAAATTTGCATTAAAGTGGAATTTTTGATTTCTTCATTAGTAGATCACTCTTGTGGAACTAATTTTTACAAAAACAGGCGTGATTATGCAAATCCGCGAAAAAAGTAGCAAAAAAAACGCAAAAAATGCATTTTTTGAAAAAAAAATTTGCATAAATTTGCATTAAAGTGGAACTTTTGATTTCTTCATTAGTAGATCACTCTTGTGGAACTAATTTTTACAAAAACAGGCGTGATTATGCAAATCCGCGAAAAAAGTAGCAAAAAAAAAACGCAAAAAATGCATTTTTTGAAAAAAAAATTTGCATAAATTTGCATTAAAGTGGAACTTTTGATTTCTTCATTAGTAGATCACTCTTGTGGAACTAATTTTTACAAAAACAGGCGTGATTATGCAAATCCGCGAAAAAAGTAGCAAAAAAACGCAAAAAATGCATTTTTTGAAAAAAAAATTTGCATAAATTTGCATTAAAGTGGAACTTTTGATTTCTTCATTAGTAGATCACTCTTGTGGAACTAATTTTTACAAAAACAGGCGTGATTATGCAAATCCGCAAAAAAAGTAGCAAAAAAACGCAAAAAATGCATTTTTTGAAAAAAAAATTTGCATAAATTTGCATTAAAGTGAAACTTTTGATTTCTTCATTAGTAGATCATTCTTGTGGAACTAATTTTTACAAAAACAGGCGTGATTATGCAAATCCGCGAAAAAAGTAGCAAAAAAACGCAAAAAATGCATTTTTTGAAAAAAAAATTTGCATAAATTTGCATTAAAGTGGAACTTTTGATTTCTTCATTAGTAGATCACTCTTGTGGAACTAATTTTTACAAAAACAGGCGTGATTATGCAAATCCGCGAAAAAAGTAGCAAAAAAACGCAAAAAATGCATTTTTGAAAAAAAAATTTGCATAAATTTGCATTAAAGTGGAACTTTTGATTTCTTCATTAGTAGATCACTCTTGTGGAACTAATTTTTACAAGAACAGGCGTGATTATGCAAATCCGCGAAAAAAGTAGCAAAAAAACACAAAAAATGCATTTTTTGAAAAAAAAAATTTGCATAAATTTGCATTAAATTGGAACTTTTGATTTCTTCATTAATAGATCACTCTTGTGGAACTAATTTTTCCAAAAACAGGCGTGATTATGCAAATCCGCGAAAAAAGTAGCAAAAAAACGCAAAAAATGCATTTTTTGAAAAAAAAATTTGCATAAATTTACATTAAAGTGGAACTTTTGATTTCTTCATTAGCAGATCACTCTTGTGGAACTAATTTTTACAAAAACAGGCGTGATTATGCAAATCCGCGAAAAAAGTAGCAAAAAAACGCAAAAAATGCATTTTTTGAAAAAAAAAAATTTGCATAAATTTGCATTAAAGTGGAACTTTTGATTTCTTCATTAGTAGATCATTTTTGTGGAACTAATTTTTACAAAAACATGCGTGATTATGCAAATCCGCGAAAAAAGTAGCAAAAAAACGCAAAAAATGCATTTTTTTTAAAAAAATTTGCATAAATTTGCATTAAAGTGGAATTTTTGATTTCTTCATTAGTAGATCACTCTTGTGGAACTAATTTTTACAAAAACAGGCGTGATTATGCAAATCCGCGAAAAAAGTAGCAAAAAAAACGCAAAAAATGCATTTTTTGAAAAAAAAATTTGCATAAATTTACATTAAAGTGGAACTTTTGATTTCTTCATTAGTAGATCACTCTTGTGGAACTAATTTTTACAAAAACAGGCGTGATTATGCAAATCCGCGAAAAAAGTAGCAAAAAAACGCAAAAAATGCATTTTTTGAAAAAAAAATTTGCATAAATTTGCATTAAAGTGGAACTTTTGATTTCTTCATTAGTAGATCATTCTTGTGGAACTAATTTTTACAAAAACATGCGTGATTATGCAAATCCGCGAAAAAAGTAGCAAAAAAACGCAAAAAATGCATTTTTTTTAAAAAAAAATTTGCATAAATTTGCATTAAAGTGGAATTTTTGATTTCTTCATTAGTAGATCACTCTTGTGGAACTAATTTTTACAAAAACAGGCGTGATTATGCAAATCCGCGAAAAAAGTAGCAAAAAAACGCAAAAAATGCATTTTTTGAAAAAAAAATTTGCATAAATTTGCATTAAAGTGGAACTTTTGATTTCTTCATTAGTAGATCACTCTTGTGGAACTAATTTTTACAAAAACAGGCGTGATTATGCAAATCCGCGAAAAAAGTAGCAAAAAAACGCAAAAAATGCATTTTTTGAAAAAAAAATTTGCATAAATTTGCATTAAAGTGGAACTTTTGATTTCTTCATTAGTAGATCACTCTTGTGGAACTAATTTTTACAAAAGCAGGCGTGATTATGCAAATCCGCGAAAAAAGTAGCAAAAAAACGCAAAAAATGCATTTTTTTAAAAAAAAATTTGCATAAATTTGCATTAAAGTGGAACTTTTGACTTCTTCATTAGTAGATCACTCTTGTGGAACTAATTTTTACAAAAACAGGCGTGATTGTGCAAATCCGCGAAAAAAGTAGCAAAAAAAACGCAAAAAATGCATTTTTTGAAAAAAAATTTGCATAAATTTGCATTAAAGTGGAACTTTTGATTTCTTCATTAGTAGATCACTCTTGTGGAACTAATTTTTACAAAAACAGGCGTGATTATGCAAATCCGCGAAAAAAGTAGCAAAAAAACGCAAAAAATGCATTTTTTGAAAAAGAAAAATTGGCATAAATTTGCATTAAAGTGGAACTTTTGATTTCTTCATTAGTAGATCACTCTTGTGGAACTAATTTTTCCAAAAACAGGCGTGATTATGCAAATCCGCGAAAAAAGTAGCAAAAAAAACGCAAAAAAATGCATTTTTTGAAAAAAAAATTGGCATAAATTTGCATTAAAGTGGAACTTTTGACTTCTTCATTAGTAGATCACTCTTGTGGAACTAATTTTTACAAAAACAGGCGTGATTATGCAAATCCGCGAAAAAAGTAGCAAAAAAAACGCAAAAAATGCATTTTTTGAAAAAAAATTTGCATAAATTTGCATTAAAGTGGAACTTTTGATTTCTTCATTAGTAGATCACTCTTGTGGAACTAATTTTTACAAAAACAGGCGTGATTATGCAAATCCGCGAAAAAAGTAGCAAAAAAACGCAAAAATGCATTTTTTGAAAAAGGAATTTGCATAAATTTGCATTAAAGTGGAACTTTTGATTTCTTCATTAGTAGATCACTCTTGTGGAACTAATTTTCACAAAAACAGGCGTGATTATGCAAATCCGCGAAAAAAGTAGCAAAAAAACGCAAAAAAATGCATTTTTTGAAAAAAAAAATTGGCATAAATTTGCATTAAAGTGGAACTTTTGATTTCTTCATTAGTAGATCACTCTTGTGGAACTAATTTTTACAAAAACAGGCGTGATTATGCAAATCCGCGAAAAAAGTAGCAAAAAAAACGCAAAAAATGCATTTTTTGAAAAAAACATTTGCATAAATTTGCATTAAAGTGGAACTTTTGATTTCTTCATTAGTAGATCACTCTTGTAGAACTAATTTTTACAAAAACAGGCGTGATTATGCAAATCCGCGAAAAAAGTAGCAAAAAAAACGCAAAAAATGCATTTTTTGAAAAAAAAATTTGCATAAATTTGCATTAAAGTGGAACTTTTGATTTCTTCATTAGTAGATCACTCTTGTGGAACTAAGTTTTACAAAAACAGGCGTGATTATGCAAATCCGCGAGAAAAGTTGCAAAAAAACGCAAAAAATGCATTTTTTGAAAAAAAAATTTGCATAAATTTGCATTAAAGTGGAACTTTTGATTTCTTCATTAGTAGATCACTCTTGTGGAACTAATTTTTACAAAAACAGGCGTGATTATGCAAATCCGCGAAAAAAGTAGCAAAAAAACGCAAAAAATGCATTTTTTGAAAAAAAAAATTTGCATAAATTTGCATTAAAGTGGAACTTTTGATTTCTTCATTAGTAGATCACTCTTGTGGAACTAATTTTTACAAAAGCAGGCGTGATTATGCAAATCCGCGAAAAAAGTAGCAAAAAAACGCAAAAAATGCATTTTTTTTAAAAAAAATTTGCATAAATTTGCATTAAAGTGGAACTTTTGATTTCTTCATTAGTAGATCACTCTTGTGGAACTAATTTTTACAAAAACAGGCGTGATTATGCAAATCCGCGAAAAAAGTAGCCAAAAAACGCAAAAAATGCATTTTTTGAAAAAAAAATTTGCATCAATTTGCATTAAAGTGGAACTTTTGATTTCTTCATTAGTAGATCACTCTTGTGGAACTAATTTTTACAAAAACAGGCGTGATTATGCAAATCCGCGAAAAAAAGTAGCAAAAAAACGCAAAAAATGCATTTTTTGAAAAAAAAATTTGCATAAATTTGCATTAAAGTGGAACTTTTGATTTCTTCATTAGTAGATCACTCTTGTGGAACTAATTTTTACAAAAACAGGCTTGATTATGCAAATCCGCGAAAAAAGTAGCAAAAAACGCAAAAAATGCATTTTTTGAAAAAAAATTTGCATAAATTTGCATTAAAGTGGAACTTTTGATTTCTTCATTAGTAGATCATTCTTGTGGAACTAATTTTTACAAAAACAGGCGTGATTATGCAAATCTGCGAAAAAAGTAGCAAAAAAACGCAAAAAATGCATTTTTTGAAAAAAAAAATTTGCATAAATTTGCATTAAAGTGGAACTTTTGATTTCTTCATTAGTAGATCATTCTTGTGGAACTAATTTTTACAAAAACAGGCGTGATTATGCAAATCTGCGAAAAAAGTAGCAAAAAAACGCAAAAAATGCATTTTTTGAAAAAAAAATTTGGATAAATTTGCATTAAAGTGGAATTTTTGATTTCTTCATTAGTAGATCACTCTTGTGGAACTAATTTTTACAAAAACAGGCGTGATTATGCAAATCCGCGAAAAAAGTAGCCAAAAAACGCAAAAAATGCATTTTTTGAAAAAAAATTTGCATAAATTTGCATTAAAGTGGAACTTTTGATTTCTTCATTAGTAGATCACTCTTGTGGAACTAATTTTTACAAAAACAGGCGTGATTATGCAAATCCGCGAAAAAAGTAGCAAAAAAACGCAAAAAATGCATTTTTTAAAAAAAATATTTGCATAAATTTGCATTAAAGTGGAACTTTTGATTTCTTCATTAGTAGATCACTCTTGTGGAACTAATTTTTACAAAAACAGGCGTGATTATGCAAATCCGCGAAAAAAGTAGCAAAAAAACGCAAAAAATGCATTTTTTGAAAAAAAAATTTGCATAAATTTGCATTAAAGTGGAACTTTTGATTTCTTCATTAGTAGATCACTCTTGTGGAACTAATTTTTACAAAAACAGGCGTGATTATGCAAATCCGCGAAAAAAGTAGCAAAAAAACGCAAAAAATGCATTTTTTGAAAAAAAAATTTGCATAAATTTGCATTAAAGTGGAACTTTTGATTTCTTCATTAGTAGATCACTCTTGTGGAACTAATTTTTACAAAAACAGGCGTGATTATGCAAATCCGCCAAAAAAGTAGCAAAAAAACGCAAAAAATGCATTTTTTGAAAAAAAATTTGCATAAATTTGCATTAAAGTGGAACTTTTGATTTCTTCATTAGTAGATCACTCTTGTGGAACTAATTTTTACAAAAACAGGCGTGATTATGCAAATCCGCGAAAAAAGTAGCAAAAAAACGCAAAAAATGCATTTTTTGAAAAAAAATTTGCATAAATTTGCATTAAAGTGGAACTTTTGATTTCTTCATTAGTAGATCACTCTTGTGGAACTAATGTTTACAAAAACAGGCGTGATTATGCAAATCCGCGAAAAAAGTAGCAAAAAAACGCAAAAAATGCATTTTTTGAAAAAAAAATTTGCATAAATTTGCATTAAAGTGGAACTTTTGATTTCTTCATTAGTAGATCACTCTTGTGGAACTAATTTTTACAAAAACAGGCGTGATTATGCAAATCCGCCAAAAAAGTAGCAAAAAAACGCAAAAAATGCATTTTTTGCAAAAAAAATTTGCATAAATTTGCATTAAAGTGGAACTTTTGATTTCTTCATTAGTAGATCACTCTTGTGGAACTAATGTTTACAAAAACAGGCGTGATTATGCAAATCCGCGAAAAAAGTAGCAAAAAAACGCAAAAAATGCATTTTTTGAAAAAAAAAATTTGCATAAATTTGCATTAAAGTGGAACTTTTGATTTCTTCATTAGTAGATCACTCTTGTGGAACTAATTTTTACAAAAACAGGCGTGATTATGCAAATCCGCGAAAAAAGTAGCAAAAAAACGCAAAAAATGCATTTTTTGAAAAACAAATTTGCATAAATTTGCATTAAAATGGAACTTTTGATTTTTTCATTAGTAGATCACTCTTGTGGAACTAATTTTTACAAAAACAGGCGTGATTATGCAAATCCGCGAAAAAAGTAGCAAAAAAAACGCAAAAAATGCATTTTTTGAAAAAAAAATTTGCATAAATTTGCATTAAAGTGGAACTTTTGATTTCTTCATTAGTAGATCACTCTTGTGGAACTAATTTTTACAAAAACAGGCGTGATTATGCAAATCCGCGAAAAAAGTAGCAAAAAAACGCAAAAAATGCATTTTTTGAAAAAAAATTTGCATAAATTTGCATTAAAGTGGAACTTTTGATTTCTTCATTAGTAGATCACTCTTGTGGAACTAATTTTTACAAAAACAGGCGTGATTATGCAAATCCGCGAAAAAAGTAGCAAAAAAACGCAAAAAATGCATTTTTTGAAAAAAAAATTTGCATAAATTTGCATTAAAAAGAAACTTTTGATTTCTTCATTAGTAGATCACTCTTGTGGAACTAATTTTTACAAAAACAGGCGTGATTATGCAAATCCGCGAAAAAAGTAGCAAGAAAACGCAAAAAATGCATTTTTTGAAAAACAAATTTGCATAAATTTGCATTAAAGTGGAACTTTTGATTTTTTCATTAGTAGATCACTCTTGTGGAACTAATTTTTACAAAAACAGGCGTGGTTATGCAAATCCGCGAAAAAAGTAGCAAAAAAACGCAAAAAATGCATTTTTTGAAAAAAAAATTTGCGTAAATTTGCATTAAAGTGGAACTTTTGATTTCTTCATTAGTAGATCACTCTTGTGGAACTAATTTTTACAAAAACAGGCGTGATTATGCAAATCCGCCAAAAAAGTAGCAAAAAAACGCAAAAAATGCATTTTTTGAAAAAAAATTTGGATAAATTTGCATTAAAGTGGAACTTTTGATTTCTTCATTAGTAGATCACTCTTGTGGAACTAATGTTTACAGAAACAGGCGTGATTATTCAAATCCGCGAAAAAAGTAGCAAAAAAACGCAAAAAATGCATTTTTTGAAAAAAAAATTTGCATAAATTTGCATTAAAGTGGAACTTTTGATTTCTTCATTAGTAGATCACTCTTGTGGAACTAATTTTTACAAAAACAGGCGTGATTATGCAAATCCGCCAAAAAAGTAGCAAAAAAACGCAAAAAATGCATTTTTTGCAAAAAAAATTTGCATAAATTTGCATTAAAGTGGAACTTTTGATTTCTTCATTAGTAGATCACTCTTGTGGAACTAATGTTTACAAAAACAGGCGTGATTATGCAAATCCGCGAAAAAAGTAGCAAAAAAACGCAAAAAATGCATTTTTTGAAAAAAAAATTTGCATAAATTTGCATTAAAGTGGAACTTTTGATTTCTTCATTAGTAGATCACTCTTGTGGAACTAATTTTTACAAAAACAGGCGTGATTATGCAAATCCGCGAAAAAAGTAGCAAAAAAACGCAAAAAATGCATTTTTTGAAAAACAAATTTGCATAAATTTGCATTAAAATGGAACTTTTGATTTTTTCATTAGTAGATCACTCTTGTGGAACTAATTTTTACAAAAACAGGCGTGGTTATGCAAATCCGCGAAAAAAGTAGCAAAAAAACGCAAAAAATGCATTTTTTGAAAAAAAACTTTGCGTAAATTTGCATTAAAGTGGAACTTTTGATTTCTTCATTAGTAGATCACTCTTGTGGAACTAATTTTTACAAAAACAGGCGTGATTATGCAAATCCGCCAAAAAAGTAGCAAAAAAACGCAAAAAATGCATTTTTTGAAAAAAAATTTGCATAAATTTGCATTAAAGTGGAACTTTTGATTTCTTCATTAGTAGATCACTCTTGTGGAACTAATTTTTACAAAAACAGGCGTGATTATGCAAATCCGCGAAAAAAGTAGCAAAAAAACGCAAAAAATGCATTTTTTGAAAAAAAAATTTGCATAAATTTGCATTAAAGTGGAACTTTTGATTTCTTCATTAGTAGATCACTCTTGTGGAACTAATTTTTACAAAAACAGGCGTGATTATGCAAATCCGCGAAAAAAGTAGCACAAAAACGCAAAAAATGCATTTTTTGAAAAAAAAATTTGCATAAATTTGCATTAAAGTGGAACTTTTGATTTCTTCATTAGTAGATCACTCTTGTGGAACTAATTTTTACAAAAACAGGCGTGATTATGCAAATCCGCCAAAAAAGTAGCAAAAAAAACGCAAAAAATGCATTTTTTGAAAAACAAATTTGCATAAATTTGCATTAAAGTGGAACTTTTGATTTCTTCATTAGTAGATCACTCTTGTGGAACTAATTTTTACAAAAACAGGCGTGGTTATGCAAATCCGCGAAAAAAGTAGCAAAAAAAACGCAAAAAATGCATTTTTTGAAAAAAAAATTTGCGTAAATTTGCATTAAAGTGGAACTTTTGATTTCTTCATTAGTAGATCACTCTTGTGGAACTAATTTTTACAAAAACAGGCGTGATTATGCAAATCCGCGAAAAAAGTAACAAAAACGCAAAAAATGCATTTTTTGAAAAAAAAATTTGCATAAATTTGCATTAAAGTGGAACTTTTGATTTCCTCAGTAGTAGATCACTCTTGTGGAACTAATTTTTACAAAAACAGGCGTGATTATGCAAATCCGCCAAAAAAGTAGCAAAAAAACGCAAAAAATGCATTTTTTGAAAAACAAATTTGCATAAATTTGCATTAAAGTGGAACTTTTGATTTCTTCATTAGTAGATCACTCTTGTGGAACTAATTTTTACAAAAACAGGCGTGGTTATGCAAATCCGCGAAAAAAGTAGCAAAAAAACGCAAAAAATGCATTTTTTGAAAAAAAAATTTGCGTAAATTTGCATTAAAGTGGAACTTTTGATTTCTTCATTAGTAGATCACTCTTGTGGAACTACTTTTTACAAAAACAGGCGTGATTATGCAAATCCGCCAAAAAAGTAGCAAAAAAACGCAAAAAATGCATTTTTTGAAAAAAAATTTGCATAAATTTGCATTAAAGTGGAACTTTTGATTTCTTCATTAGTAGATCACTCTTGTGGAACTAATTTTTACAAAAACAGGCGTGATTATGCAAATCCGCGAAAAAAGTAGCAAAAAAACGCAAAAAATGCATTTTTTGAAAAAAAAATTTGCATAAATTTGCATTAAAGTGGAACTTTTGATTTCTTCAGTAGTAGATCACTCTTGTGGAACTAATTTTTACAAAAACAGGCGTGATTATGCAAATCCGCAAAAAAAGTAGCCAAAAAACGCAAAAAATGCCTTTTTTTTGAAAAAAAAAATTTGCATAAATTTGCATTAAAGTGGAACTTTTGATTTCTTCGTTAGTAGATCACTCTTGTGGAACTAATTTTTACAAAAACAGGCGCGATTATGCAAATCCGCGAAAAAAGTAGCAAAAAAAACGCAAAAAATGCATTTTTTGAAAAAAAATTTGCATAAATTTGCATTAAAGTGGAACTTTTGATTTCTTCATTAGTAGATCACTCTTGTGGAACTAATTTTTACAAAAACAGGCGTGATTATGCAAATCCGCGAAAAAAGTAGCAAAAAAACGCAAAAAATGCATTTTTTGAAAAAAAAATTTGCATAAATTTGCATTCAAGTGGAACTTTTGATTTCTTCATTAGTAGATCACTCTTGTGGAACTAATTTTTACAAAAACAGGCGTGATTATGCAAATCTGCGAAAAAAGTAGCAAAAAAACGCAAAAAATGCATTTTTTGAAAATCAAATTTGCATAAATTTGCATTAAAGTGGAACTTTTGATTTCTTCAGTAGTAGATCACTCTTGTGGAACTAATTCTTACAAAAACAGGCGTGATTATGCAAATCCGCGAAAAAAGTAGCAAAAAAACGCAAAAAATGCATTTTTTGAAAAAAAAATTTGCATAAATTTGCATTAAAGTGGAACTTTTGATTTCTTCATTAGTAGATCACTCTTGTGGAACTAATTTTTACAAAAACAGGCGTGATTATGCAAATCCGCGAAAAAAGTAGCAAAAAAACGCAAAAAAATGCATTTTTTGAAAAAAAAATTGCATAAATTTACATTAAAGTGGAACTTTTGATTTCTTCATTAGTAGATCACTCTTGTGGAACTAATTTTTACAAAAACAGGCGTGATTATGCAAATCCGCGAAAAAAGTAGCAAAAAAACGCAAAAAATGCATTTTTTGAAAAAAAAATTTGCATAAATTTTCATTAAAGTGGAACTTTTGATTTCTTCATTAGTAGATCACTCTTGTGGAACTAATTTTTACAAAAACAGGCGTGATTACGCAAATCCGCGAAATAAGTACCAAAAAAACGCAAAAAATGCATTTTTTGAAAAAAAAATTTGCATAAATTTGCATTCAAGTGGAACTTTTGATTTTTTCATTAGTAGATCACTCTTGTGGAACTAATTTTTACAAAAACAGGCGTGATTATGCAAATCCGCCAAAAAAGTAGCAAAAAAACGCAAAAAATGCATTTTTTGAAAAAAAATTTTCATAAATTTTCATTAAAGTGGAACTTTTGATTTCTTCATTAGTAGATCACTCTTGTGGAACTAATTTTTACAAAAACAGGCGTGATTCTGCAAATCCGCCAAAAAAGTAGCAAAAAAACGCAAAAAATGCATTTTTTGAAAAAAAAATTTGAAAAATTTGCATTAAAGTGGAACTTTTGATTTCTTCATTAGTAGATCACTCTTGTGGAACTAATTTTTACAAAAACAGGCGTGATTATGCAAATCCGCGAAAAAAGTAGCAAAAAAACGCAAAAAATGCATTTTTTGAAAAAAAAATTTGCATAAATTTGCATTAAAGTGGAACATTTGATTTTCTTCATTAGTAGATCACTCTTGTGGAACTAATTTTTACAAAAACAGGCGTGATTATGCAAATCCGCGAAAAAAGTAGCAAAAAAACGCAAAAAATGCATTTTTTGAAAAAAAAATTTGCGTAAATTTGCATTAAAGTGGAACTTTTGATTTCTTCATTAGTAGATCACTCTTGTGGAACTAATTTTTACAAAAACAGGCGTGATTATGCAAATCCGCCAAAAAAGTAGCAAAAAAACGCAAAAAATGCATTTTTTGAAAAAAAAATTGCATAAATTTGCATTAAAGTGGAACTTTTGATTTCTTCATTAGTAGATCACTCTTGTGGAACTAATTTTTACAAAAACAGGCGTGATTATGCAAATCCGCGAAAAAAGTAGCAAAAAAACGCAAAAAATGCATTTTTTGAAAAAAAATTTGCATAAATTTACATTAAAGTGGAACTTTTGATTTCTTCATTAGTAGATCACTCTTGTGGAACTAATTTTTACAAAAACAGGCGTGATTATGCAAATCCGCGAAAAAAGTAGCACAAAAACGCAAAAAATGCATTTTTTGAAAAAAAAATTTGCATAAATTTGCATTAAAGTGGAACTTTTGATTTCTTCAGTAGTAGATCACTCTTGTGGAACTAATTTTTACAAAAACAGGCGTGATTATGCAAATCCGCAAAAAAAGTAGCAAAAAAACGCAAAAAATGCCTTTTTTTTGAAAAAAAAATTTGCATAAATTTGCATTAAAGTGGAACTTTTGATTTCTTCGTTAGTAGATCACTCTTGTGGAACTAATTTTTACAAAAACAGGCGTGATTATGCAAATCCGCGAAAAAAGTAGCAAAAAAACGCAAAAAATGCATTTTTTGAAAAAATATTTGCATAAATTTGCATTAAAGTGGAACTTTTGATTTCTTCATTAGTAGACCACTCTTGTGGAACTAATTTTTACAAAAACAGGCGTGATTATGCAAATCCGCGAAAAAAGTAGCAAAAAAACGCAAAAAATGCATTTTTTGAAAAAAAAATTTGCATAAATTTGCATTAAAGTGGAACTTTTGATTTCTTCATTAGTAGATCACTCTTGTGGAACTAATTTTTACAAAAACAGGCGTGATTATGCAAATCCGCCAAAAAAGTAGCAAAAAAACGCAAAAAATGCATTTTTTGAAAAACAAATTTGCATAAATTTGCATTAAAGTGGAACTTTTGATTTCTTCATTAGTAGATCACTCTTGTGGAACTAATTTTTACAAAAACAGGCGTGATTATGCAAATCCGCGGAAAAAGTAGCAAAAAAACGCAAAAAATGCATTTTTTGAAAAAAAAATTTGCATAAATTTGCATTAAAGTGGAACTTTTGATTTCTTCATTAGTAGATCACTCTTGTGGAACTAATTTTTACAAAAACAGGCGTGATTATGCAAATCCGCGAAAAAAGTAGCAAAAAAACGCAAAAAAATGCATTTTTTGAAAAAAAAATTGCATAAATTTGCATTAAAGTGGAACTTTTGATTTCTTCATTAGTAGATCACTCTTGTGGAACTAATTTTTACAAAAACAGGCGTGATTATGCAAATCCGCGAAAAAAGTAGCAAAAAAACGCAAAAAATGCATTTTTTGAAAAACAAATTTGCATAAATTTTCATTAAAGTGGAACTTTTGATTTCTTCATTAGTAGATCACTCTTGTGGAACTAATTTTTACAAAAACAGGCGTGATTACGCAAATCCGCGAAATAAGTAGCAAAAAAACGCAAAAAATGCATTTTTTGAAAAAAAAATTTGCATAAATTTGCATTCAAGTGGAACTTTTGATTTTTTCATTAGTAGATCACTCTTGTGGAACTAATTTTTACAAAAACAGGCGTGATTATGCAAATCCGCGAAAAAAGTAGCAAAAAAACGCAAAAAATGCATTTTTTGAAAAAAAATTTTCATAAATTTTCATTAAAGTGGAACTTTTGATTTTTTCATTAGTAGATCACTCTTGTGGAACTAATTTTTACAAAAACAGGCGTGATTCTGCAAATCTGCCAAAAAAGTAGCAAAAAAACGCAAAAAATGCATTTTTTGAAAAAAAATTTGAAAAATTTGCATTAAAGTGGAACTTTTGATTTCTTCATTAGTAGATCACTCTTGTGGAACTAATTTTTACAAAAACAGGCGTGATTATGCAAATCCGCGAAAAAAGTAGCAAAAAAACGCAAAAAATGCATTTTTTGAAAAAAAAATTTGCATAAATTTGCATTAAAGTGGAACATTTGATTTTCTTCATTAGTAGATCACTCTTGTGGAACTAATTTTTACAAAAACAGGCGTGATTATGCAAATCCGCGAAAAAAGTAGCAAAAAAACGCAAAAAATGCATTTTTTGAAAAAAAAATTTGCGTAAATTTGCATTAAAGTGGAACTTTTGATTTCTTCATTAGTAGATCACTCTTGTGGAACTAATTTTTTACAAAAACAGGCGTGATTATGCAAATCCGCGAAAAAAGTAGCAAAAAAACGCAAAAAATGCATTTTTTGAAAAAAAATTTGCATAAATTTGCATTAAAGTGGAACTTTTGATTTCTTCATTAGTAGATCACTCTTGTGGAACTAATTTTTACAAAAACAGGCGTGATTATGCAAATCCGCGAAAAAAGTAGCAAAAAAACGCAAAAAATGCATTTTTGAAAAAAAATTTGCATAAATTTGCATTAAAGTGGAACTTTTGATTTCTTCATTAGTAGATCACTCTTGTGGAACTAATTTTTACAAAAACAGGCGTGATTATGCAAATCCGCGAAAAAAGTAGCACAAAAACGCAAAAAATGCATTTTTTGAAAAAAAAATTTGCATAAATTTGCATTAAAGTGGAACTTTTGATTTCTTCAGTAGTAGATCACTCTTGTGGAACTAATTTTTACAAAAACAGGCGTGATTATGCAAATCCGCAAAAAAAGTAGCAAAAAAACGCAAAAAATGCCTTTTTTTTGAAAAAAAATTTGCATAAATTTGCATTAAAGTGGAACTTTTGATTTCTTCAGTAGTAGATCACTCTTGTGGAACTAATTTTTACAAAAACAGGCGTGATTATGCAAATCCGCGAAAAAAGTAGCAAAAAAAACGCAAAAAATGCATTTTTTGAAAAATATTTGCATAAATTTGCATTAAAGTGGAACTTTTGATTTCTTCATTAGTAGATCACTCTTGTGGAACTAATTTTTACAAAAACAGGCGTGATTATGCAAATCCGCGAAAAAAGTAGCAAAAAAACGCAAAAAATGCATTTTTTGAAAAAAAAATTTGCATAAATTTGCATTCAAGTGGAACTTTTGATTTCTTCATTAGTAGATCACTCTTGTGGAACTAATTTTTACAAAAACAGGCGTGATTATGCAAATCCGCCAAAAAAGTAGCAAAAAAACGCAAAAAATGCATTTTTTGAAAAACAAATTTGCATAAATTTGCATTAAAGTGGAACTTTTGATTTCTTCATTAGTAGATCACTCTTGTGGAACTAATTTTTACAAAAACAGGCGTGATTATGCAAATCCGCGGAAAAAGTAGCACAAAAACGAAAAAAATGCATTTTTTGAAAAAAAAATTTGCATAAATTTGCATTAAAGTGGACCTTTTGATTTCTTCATTAGTAGATCACTCTTGTGGAACTAATTTTTACAAAAACAGGCGTGATTATGCAAATCCGCGAAAAAAGTAGCAAAAAAACGCAAAAAATGCATTTTTTGAAAAAAAAATTTGCATAAATTTGCATTAAAGTGGAACTTTTGATTTCGTCATTAGTAGATCACTCTTGTGGAACTAATTTTTACAAAAACAGGCGTGATTATGCAAATCCGCGAAAAAAGTAGCAAAAAAACGCAAAAAAATGCATTTTTTGAAAAAAAATTTGCATAAATTTGCATTAAAGTGGAACTTTTGATTTCTTCAGTAGTAGATCACTCTTGTGGAACTAATTTTTACAAAAACAGGCGTAATTATGCAAATCCGCGAAAAAATTAGCACAAAAACGCAAAAAATGCATTTTTTGAAAAAAAAATTTGCATAAATTTGCATTAAAGTGGAACTTTTGATTTCTTCAGTAGTAGATCACTCTTGTGGAACTAATTTTTACAAAAACAGGCGTGAATATGCAAATCCGCGAAAAAAGTAGCAAAAAAACGCAAAAAAATGCATTTTTTGAAAAAAAATTTGCATAAATTTGCATTAAAGTGGAACTTTTGATTTCTTCATTAGTAGATCACTCTTGTGGAACTAATTTTTACAAAAACAGGCGTGATTATGCAAATCCGCGAAAAAAGTAGCAAAAAAACGCAAAAAATGCATTTTTTGAAAAAAAAATTTGCATAAATTTGCATTCAAGTGGAACTTTTGATTTCTTCATTAGTAGATCACTCTTGTGGAACTAATTTTTACAAAAACAGGCGTGATTATGCAAATCCGCCAAAAAAGTAGCAAAAAAACGCAAAAAATGCATTTTTTGAAAAACAAATTTGCATAAATTTGCATTAAAGTGGAACTTTTGATTTCTTCATTAGAAGATCACTCTTGTGGAACTAATTTTTACAAAAACAGGCGTGATTATGCAAATCCGCGAAAAAAGTAGCAAAAAAACGCAAAAAATGCATTTTTTTGAAAAAAAAATTTGCATAAATTTGCATTAAAGTGGAACTTTTGATTTCTTCATTAGTAGATCACTCTTGTGGAACTAATTTTTACAAAAACAGGCGTGATTATGCAAATCCGCCAAAAAAGTAGCAAAAAAACGCAAAAAATGCATTTTTTGAAAAACAAATTTGCATAAATTTGCATTAAAGTGGAACTTTTGATTTCTTCATTAGTAGATCACTCTTGTGGAACTAATTTTTACAAAAACAGGCGTGGTTATGCAAATCCGCGAAAAAAGTAGCAAAAAAACGCAAAAAAATGCATTTTTAAAAAAAAAAAATTGCGTAAATTTGCATTAAAGTGGAACTTTTGATTTCTTCATTAGTAGATCACTCTTGTGGAACTAATTTTTACAAAAACAGGCGTGATTATGCAAATCCGCCAAAAAAGTAGCAAAAAAACGCAAAAAATGCATTTTTTGAAAAAAAATTTGCATAAATTTGCATTAAAGTGGAACTTTTGATTTCTTCATTAGTAGATCACTCTTGTGGAACTAATTTTTACAAAAACAGGCGTGATTATGCAAATCCGCGAAAAAAGTAGCAAAAAAACGCAAAAAATGCATTTTTTGAAAAAAAAATTTGCATAAATTTGCATTAAAGTGGAACTTTTGATTTCTTCATTAGTAGATCACTCTTGTGGAACTAATTTTTACAAAAACAGGCGTGATTATGCAAATCCGCGAAAAAAGTAGCAAAAAAACGCAAAAAAATGCATTTTTTGAAAAAAAATTTGCATAAATTTGCATTAAAGTAGAACTTTTGATTTCTTCATTAGTAGATCACTCTTGTGGAACTAATTTTTACAAAAACAGGCGTGATTATGCAAATCCGCGAAAAAATTAGCAAAAAACGCAAAAAATGCATTTTTTGAAAAAAAAATTTGCATAAATTTGCATTAAAGTGGAACTTTTGATTTCTTCAGTAGTAGATCATTCTTGTGGAACTAATTTTTACAAAACCAGGCGTCATTATGCAAATCCGCAAAAAAAGTAGCAAAAAAACGCAAAAAATGCCTTTTTTTTGAAAAAAAAATTTGCATAAATTTGCATTAAAGTGGAACTTTTGATTTCTTCGTTAGTAGATCACTCTTGTGGAACTAATTTTTACAAAAACAGGCGTGATTATGCAAATCCGCGAAAAAAGTAGCAAAAAAACGCAAAAAATGCATTTTTTGAAAAAAAATTTGCATAAACTTGCATTAAAGTGGAACTTTTGATTTCTTCATTAGTAGATCACTCTTGTGGAACTAATTTTTACAAAAACAGGCGTGATTATGCAAATCCGCGAAAAAAGTAGCAAAAAAACGCAAAAAATGCATTTTTTGAAAAAAAAATTTGCATAAATTTGCATTCAAGTGGAACTTTTGATTTCTTCATTAGTAGATCACTCTTGTGGAACTAATTTTTACAAAAACAGGCGTTATTATGCAAATCCGCCAAAAAAGTAGCAAAAAAACGCAAAAAATGCATTTTTTGAAAAACAAATTTGCATAAATTTGCATTAAAGTGGAACTTTTGATTTCTTCATTAGTAGATCACTCTTGTGGAACTAATTTTTACAAAAACAGGCGTGATTATGCAAATCCGCGAAAAAAGTAGCAAAAAAACGCAAAAAATGCATTTTTTTAAAAAAAAATTTGCATAAATTTGCATTAAAGTGGAACTTTTGATTTCTTCATTAGTAGATCACTCTTGTGGAACTAATTTTTACAAAAACAGGCGTGATTATGCAAATCCGCGAAAAAAGTAGCAAAAAAACGCAAAAAAATGCATTTTTTGAAAAAAAATTTGCATAAATTTGCATTAAAGTAAAACTTTTGATTTCTTCATTAGTAGATCACTCTTGTGGAACTAATTTTTACAAAAACAGGCGTGATTATGCAAATCCGCGAAAAAATTAGCAAAAAACGCAAAAAATGCATTTTTTGAAAAAAAAATTTGCATAAATTTGCATTAAAGTGGAACTTTTGATTTCTTCAGTAGTAGATCATTCTTGTGGAACTAATTTTTACAAAACCAGGCGTCATTATGCAAATCCGCAAAAAAAGTAGCAAAAAAACGCAAAAAATGCCTTTTTTTTGAAAAAAAAATTTGCATAAATTTGCATTAAAGTGGAACTTTTGATTTCTTCGTTAGTAGATCACTCTTGTGGAACTAATTTTTACAAAAACAGGCGTGATTATGCAAATCCGCGAAAAAAGTAGCAAAAAAAACGCAAAAAAATGCATTTTTTGAAAAAAAATTTGCATAAATTTGCATTAAAGTGGAACTTTTGATTTCTTCATTAGTAGATCACTCTTGTGGAACTAATTTTTACAAAAACAGGCGTGATTATGCAAATCCGCGAAAAAAGTAGCAAAAAAACGCAAAAAATGCATTTTTTGAAAAAAAAATTTGCATAAATTTGCATTAAAGTGGAACTTTTGATTTCTTCATTAGTAGATCACTCTTGTGGAACTAATTTTTACAAAAACAGGCGTGATTATGCAAATCCGCCAAAAAAGTAGCAAAAAAACGCAAAAAATGCATTTTTTGAAAAAAAATTTGCATAAATTTGCATTAAAGTGGAACTTTTGATTTCTTCATTAGTAGATCACTCTTGTGGAACTAATTTTTACAAAAACAGGCGTGATTATGCAAATCCGCGAAAAAAGTAGCAAAAAAACGCAAAAAAATGCATTTTTTGAAAAAAAATTTGCATAAATTTGCATTAAAGTAAAACTTTTGATTTCTTCATTAGTAGATCACTCTTGTGGAACTAATTTTTACAAAAACAGGCGTGATTATGCAAATCCGCGAAAAAATTAGCAAAAAACGCAAAAAATGCATTTTTTGAAAAAAAAATTTGCATAAATTTGCATTAAAGTGGAACTTTTGATTTCTTCAGTAGTAGATCATTCTTGTGGAACTAATTTTTACAAAACCAGGCGTCATTATGCAAATCCGCAAAAAAAGTAGCAAAAAAACGCAAAAAATGCCTTTTTTTTGAAAAAAAAATTTGCATAAATTTGCATTAAAGTGGAACTTTTGATTTCTTCGTTAGTAGATCACTCTTGTGGAACTAATTTTTACAAAAACAGGCGTGATTATGCAAATCCGCGAAAAAAGTAGCAAAAAAACGCAAAAAATGCATTTTTTGAAAAAAAATTTGCATAAACTTGCATTAAAGTGGAACTTTTGATTTCTTCACTAGTAGATCACTCTTGTGGAACTAATTTTTACAAAAGCAGGCGTGATTATGCAAATCCGCGAAAAAAAGTAGCAAAAAAACGCAAAAAATGCATTTTTTGAAAAAAAAATTTGCATAAATTTGCATTAAAGTGGAACTTTTGATTTCTTCATTAGTAGATCACTCTTGTGGAACTAATTTTTACAAAAACAGGCGTGGTTCTGCAAATCCGCGAAAAAAGTAGCAAAAAAAACGCAAAAAATGCATTTTTTTAAAAAAAAATTTGCGTAAATTTGCATTAAAGTGGAACTTTTGATTTCTTCATTAGTAGATCACTCTTGTGGAACTAATTTTTACAAAAACAGGCGTGATTATGCAAATCCGCCAAAAAAGTAGCAAAAAAACGCAAAAAATGCATTTTTTGAAAAAAAATTTGCATAAATTTGCATTAAAGTGGAACTTTTGATTTCTTCATTAGTAGATCACTCTTGTGGAACTAATTTTTACAAAAACAGGCGTGATTATGCAAATCCGCGAAAAAATTAGCACAAAAACGCAAAAAATGCATTTTTTGAAAAAAAAATTTGCATAAATTTGCATTAAAGTGGAACTTTTGATTTCTTCAGTAGTAGATCACTCTTTTGGAACTAATTTTTACAAAACCAGGCGTCATTATGCAAATCCGCAAAAAAAGTAGCAAAAAAACGCAAAAAATGCCTTTTTTTTGAAAAAAAAATTTGCATAAATTTGCGTTAAAGTAAAACTTTTGATTTCTTCGTTAGTAGATCACTCTTGTGGAACTAATTTTTACAAAAACAGGCGTGATTATGCAAATCCGCGAAAAAAGTAGCAAAAAAACGCAAAAAATGCATTTTTTGAAAAAAAATTTGCATAAATTTGCATTAAAGTGGAACTTTTGATTTCTTCATTAGAAGATCACTCTTGTGGAACTAATTTTTACAAAAACAGGCGTGATTATGCAAATCCGCGAAAAAAGTAGCAAAAAAACGCAAAAAATGCATTTTTTTGAAAAAAAAATTTGCATAAATTTGCATTAAAGTGGAACTTTTGATTTCTTCATTAGTAGATCACTCTTGTGGAACTAATTTTTACAAAAACAGGCGTGATTATGCAAATCCGCCAAAAAAGTAGCAAAAAAACGCAAAAAATGCATTTTTTGAAAAAAAAATTTGCATAAATTTGCATTAAAGTGGAACTTTTGATTTCTTCATTAGTAGATCACTCTTGTGGAACTAATTTTTACAAAAACAGGCGTGGTTATGCAAATCCGCGAAAAAAGTAGCAAAAAAACGCAAAAAAATGCATTTTTAAAAAAAAAATTGCGTAAATTTGCATTAAAGTGGAACTTTTGATTTCTTCATTAGTAGATCACTCTTGTGGAACTAATTTTTACAAAAACAGGCGTGATTATGCAAATCCGCCAAAAAAGTAGCAAAGAAAACGCAAAAAATTCATTTTTTGAAAAAAAAATTGAATAAATTTGCATTAAAGTGGAACTTTTGATTTCTTCATTAGTAGATCACTCTTGTGGAACTAATTTTTACAAAAACAGGCGTGATTATGCAAATCCGCGAAAAAAGTAGCAAAAAAAACGCAAAAAATGCATTTTTTGAAAAAAAAATTTGCATAAATTTGCATTAAAGTGGAACTTTTGATTTCTTCATTAGTAGATCACTCTTGTGGAACTAATTTTTACAAAAACAGGCGTGATTATGCAAATCCGCGAAAAAAGTAGCAAAAAAACGCAAAAAAATGCATTTTTTGAAAAAAAATTTGCATAAATTTGCATTAAAGTAAAACTTTTGATTTCTTCATTAGTAGATCACTCTTGTGGAACTAATTTTTACAAAAACAGGCGTGATTATGCAAATCCGCGAAAAAATTAGCAAAAAACGCAAAAAATGCATTTTTTGAAAAAAAAATTTGCATAAATTTGCATTAAAGTGGAACTTTTGATTTCTTCAGTAGTAGATCATTCTTGTGGAACTAATTTTTACAAAACCAGGCGTCATTATGCAAATCCGCAAAAAAAGTAGCAAAAAAACGCAAAAAATGCCTTTTTTTTGAAAAAAAAATTTGCATAAATTTGCATTAAAGTGGAACTTTTGATTTCTTCGTTAGTAGATCACTCTTGTGGAACTAATTTTTACAAAAACAGGCGTGATTATGCAAATCCGCGAAAAAAGCAGCAAAAAAACGCAAAAAATGCATTTTTTGAAAAAAAATTTGCATAAACTTGCATTAAAGCGGAACTTTTGATTTCTTCATTAGTAGATCACTCTTGTGGAACTAATTTTTACAAAAACAGGCGTGATTATGCAAATCCGCGAAAAAAGTAGCAAAAAAACGCAAAAAATGCATTTTTTGAAAAAAAAATTTGCATAAATTTGCATTCAAGTGGAACTTTTGATTTCTTCATTAGTAGATCACTCTTGTGGAACTAATTTTTACAAAAACAGGCGTTATTATGCAAATCCGCCAAAAAAGTAGCAAAAAAACGCAAAAAATGCATTTTTTGAAAAACAAATTTGCATAAATTTGCATTAAAGTGGAACTTTTGATTTCTTCATTAGTAGATCACTCTTGTGGAACTAATTTTTACAAAAACAGGCGTGGTTCTGCAAATCCGCGAAAAAAGTAGCAAAAAAACGCAAAAAATGCATTTTTTTTTAAAAAAAATTTGCGTAAATTTGCATTAAAGTGGAACTTTTGATTTCTTCATTAGTAGATCACTCTTGTGGAATTTATTTTTACAAAAACAGGCGTGATTATGCAAATCCGCGAAAAAAGTAGCAAAAAAAACGCAAAAAATGCATTTTTTGAAAAAAAAATTTGCATAAATTTGCATTAAAGTGGAACTTTTGATTTCTTCATTAGTAGATCACTCTTGTCGAACTAATTTTTACAAAAACAGGCGTGATTATGCAAATCCGCGAAAAAAGTAGCACAAAAAACGCAAAAAATGCATTTTTTGAAAAAAAAATTTGCATAAATTTGCATTAAAGTTGAACTTTTGATTTCTTCAGTAGCAGATCACTCTTGTGGAACTAATTTTTACAAAAACAGGCGTGATTATGCAAATCCGCCAAAAAAGTAGCAAAAAAAACGCAAAAAATGCCTTTTTTTTGAAAAAAAAATTTGCATAAATTTGCATTAAAGTGGAACTTTTGATTTCTTCATTAGTAGATCACTCTTGTGGAACTAATTTTTACAAAAACAGGCGTGGTTCTGCAAATCCGCGAAAAAAGTAGCAAAAAAACGCAAAAAATGCATTTTTTTTTAAAAAAATTTGCGTAAATTTGCATTAAAGTGGAACTTTTGATTTCTTCATTAGTAGATCACTCTTGTGGAACTAATTTTTACAAAAACAGGCGTGATTATGCAAATCCGCCAAAAAAGTAGCAAAAAAAACGCAAAAAATGCATTTTTTGAAAAAAAATTTGCACAAATTTGCATTAAAGTGGAACTTTTGATTTCTTCATTAGTAGATCACTCTTGTGGAATTTATTTTTACAAAAACAGGCGTGATTATGCAAATCCGCGAAAAAAGTAGCAAAAAAACGCAAAAAATGCATTTTTTGAAAAAAAAATTTGCATAAATTTGCATTAAAGTGGAACTTTTGATTTCTTCATTAGTAGATCACTCTTGTCGAACTAATTTTTACAAAAACAGGCGTGATTATGCAAATCCGCGAAAAAAGTAGCACAAAAACGCAAAAAATGCATTTTTTGAAAAAAAAATTTGCATAAATTTGCATTAAAGTGGAACTTTTGATTTCTTCAGTAGCAGATCACTCTTGTGGAACTAATTTTTACAAAAACAGGCGTGATTATGCAAATCCGCAAAAAAAGTAGCAAAAAAACGCAAAAAATGCCTTTTTTTGAAAAAAAAAATTTGCATAAATTTGCATTAAAGTGAACTTTTGATTTCTTCGTTAGTAGATCACTCTTGTGGAACTAATTTTTACAAAATCAGGCGTGATTATGCAAATCCGCGAAAAAAGTAGCAAAAAAACGCAAAAAATGCAGTTTTTCAAAAAAAATTTGCATAAATTTGCATTAAAGTGGAACTTTTGATTTCTTCATTAGTAGATCACTCTTGTGGAACTAATTTTTACAAAAACAGGCGTGATTATGCAAATCCGCGAAAAAAGTAGCAAAAAAACGCAAAAAATGCATTTTTTGAAAAAAAAATTTGCATAAATTTGCATTCAAGTGGAACTTTTGATTTCTTCATTAGTAGATCACTCTTGTGGAACTAATTTTTACAAAAACAGGCGTGATTATGCAAATCCGCGAAAAAAGTAGCAAAAAAACGCAAAAAATGCATTTTTTGAAAAAAAATTTGCATAAACTTGCATTAAAGTGGAACTTTTGATTTCTTCATTAGTAGATCACTCTTGTGGAACTAATTTTTACAAAAACAGGCGTGATTCTGCAAATCCGCCGAAAAAGTAGCAAAAAAACGCAAAAAATGCATTTTTTGAAAAACAAATTTGCATAAATTTGCATTAAAGTGGAACTTTTGATTTCTTCATTAGTAGATCACTCTTGTGGAACTAATTTTTACAAAAACAGGCGTGGTTCTGCAAATCCGCGAAAAAAGTAGCAAAAAAACGCAAAAAATGCATTTTTTTAAAAAAAAATTTGCGTAAATTTCATTAAAGTGGAACTTTTGATTTCTTCATTAGTAGATCACTCTTGTGGAACTAATTTTTACAAAAACAGGCGTGATTATGCAAATCCGCCAAAAAAGTAGCAAAGAAAACGCAAAAAATTCATTTTTTGAAAAAAAAATTGAATAAATTTGCATTAAAGTGGAACTTTTGATTTCTTCATTAGTAGATCACTCTTGTGGAACTAATTTTTACAAAAACAGGCGTGATTATGCAAATCCGCGAAAAAAGTAGCAAAAAAAACGCAAAAAATGCATTTTTTGAAAAAAAAATTTGCATAAATTTGCATTAAAGTGGAACTTTTGATTTCTTCATTAGTAGATCACTCTTGTGGAACTAATTTTTACAAAAACAGGCGTGATTATGCAAATCCGCGAAAAAAGTAGCACAAAAACGCAAAAAATGCATTTTTTGAAAAAAAAATTTGCATAAATTTGCATTAAAGTGGAACTTTTGATTTCTTCAGTAGCAGATCACTCTTGTGGAACTAATTTTTACAAAAACAGGCGTGATTATGCAAATCCGCAAAAAAAGTAGCAGAAAAACGCAAAAAATGCCTTTTTTTTGAAAAAAAAATTTGCATAAATTTGCATTAAAGTGGAACTTTTGATTTCTTCGTTAGTAGATCACTCTTGTGGAACTAATTTTTACAAAATCAGGCGTGATTATGCAAATCCGCGAAAAAAGTAGCAAAAAAACGCAAAAAATGCATTTTTTCAAAAAAAAGTTTGCATAAATTTGCATTAAAGTGGAACTTTTGATTTCTTCATTAGTAGATCACTCTTGTGGAACTAATTTTTACAAAAACAGGCGTGATTATGCAAATCCGCGAAAAAAGTAGCAAAAAAACGCAAAAAATGCATTTTTTGAAAAAAAAATTTGCATAAATTTGCATTAAAGTGGAACTTTTGATTTCTTCATTAGTAGATCACTCTTGTGGAACTAATTTTTACAAAAACAGGCGTGATTATGCAAATCCGCGAAAAAAGTAGCAAAAAAACGCAAAAAATGCATTTTTTGAAAAACAAATTTGCATAAATTTGCATTAAAGTGGAACTTTTGATTTCTTCAGTAGTAGATCACTCTTGTGGAACTAATTTTTACAAAAACAGGCGTGATTATGCAAATCCGCGAAAAAAGTAGCAAAAAAACGCAAAAAAGGCCTTTTTTTTGAAAAAAAAATTTGCATAAATTTGCATTAAAGTGGAACTTTTGATTTCTTCATTAGTAGATCACTCTTGTGGAACTAATTTTTACAAAAACAGGCGTGATTATGCAAATCCGCGAAAAAAGTAGCAAAAAAACGCAAAAAATGCATTTTTTGAAAAAAAATTTGCATAAATTTGCATTAAAGTGGAACTTTTGATTTCTTCATTAGTAGATCACTCTTGTGGAACTAATTTTTACAAAAACAGGCGTGATTATGCAAATCCGCGAAAAAAGTAGCAAAAAAACGCAAAAAATGCATTTTTTGAAAAAAAAATTTGCATAAATTTGCATTAAAGTGGAACTTTTGATTTCTTCATTAGTAGATCACACTTGTGGAACTAATTTTTACAAAAACAGGCGTGATTATGCAAATCCGCGAAAAAAGTAGCAAAAAAACGCAAAAAATGCATTTTTTGAAAAAACAATTTGCATAAATTTGCATTCAAGTGGAACTTTTGATTTCTTCATTAGTAGATCACTCTTGTGGAACTAATTTTTACAAAAACAGGCGTGATTCTGCAAATCCACGAAAAAAGTAGCAAAAAAACGCAAAAAATGCATTTTTTGAAAAAACAATTTGCATAAATTTGCATTCAAGTGGAACTTTCGATTTCTTCATTAGTAGATCACTCTTGTGGAACTAATTTTTACAAAAACAGGCGTGATTATGCAAATCCGCGAAAAAAGTAGCAAAAAAACGCAAAAAATGCATTTTTTGAAAAAAAAATTTGCATAGATTTGCATTCAAGTGGAACTTTTGATTTCTTCATTAGTAGATCACTCTTGTGGAACGAATTTTTACAAAAACAGGCGTGATTATGCAAATCCGCGAAAAAAGTAGCAAAAAAACGCAAAAAATGCATTTTTTGAAAAAACAATTTGCATAAATTTGCATTCAAGTGGAACTTTTGATTTCTTCATTAGTAGATCACTCTTGTGGAACTAATTTTTACAAAAACAGGCGTGATTCTGCAAATCCGCGAAAAAAGTAGCAAAAAAACGCAAAAAATGCATTTTTTGAAAAAACAATTTGCATAAATTTGCATTAAAGTGGAAATTTTGATTTCTTCATTAGTAGATCACTCTTGTGGAACTAATTTTTACAAAAACAGGCGTGATTATGCAAATCCGCGAAAAAAGTAGCAAAAAAACGCAAAAAATGCATTTTTTGAAAAAAAAATTTGCATAAATTTGCATTAAAGTGGAACTTTTGATTTCTTCATTAGTAGATCGCTCTTGTGGAACTAATTTTTACAAAAACAGGCGTGATTATGCAAATCCGCGAAAAAAATAGCAAAAAAACGCAAAAAATGCATTTTTTGAAAAAAAATTTGCATAAATTTGCATTAAGGTGGAACTTTTGATTTCTTCATTAGTAGATCACTCTTGTGGAACTAATTTTTACAAAAACAGGCGTGATTCTGCGAATCCGCGAAATAAGTAGCAAAAAAACGCAAAAAATGCATTTTTTGAAAAAAAAATTTGCATAAATTTGCATTAAAGTGGAACTTTTGATTTCTTCTTGTGGAACTAATTTTTACAAAAACAGGCGTGATTATGCAAATCCGCGAAAAAAGTAGCAAAAAAACGCAAAAAATGCATTTTTTTTAAAAAAAATTTGCATAAATTTGCATAAAAGTGGAACTTTTGATTTCTTCATTAGTAGATCACTCTTGTGCAACTAATTTTTACAAAAGCAGGCGTGATTATGCAAATCCGCGAAAAAAGTAGCAAAAAAATGCAAAAAATGCATTTTTTGAAAAAAAAAATTGCTTAAATTTGCATTAAAGTGGAACTTTTGATTTCTTCATTAGTAGATCACCCTTGTGGAACTAATTTTAACAAAAACAGGCGTGATTATGCAAATCCGCGAAAAAAGTAGCAAAAAAAGGCAAAAAATGCATTTTTTGAAAAGAAAATTTGCATAAATTTGCATTAAAGTGGAACTTTTGATTTCTTCATTAGTAGATCACTCTTGTGGAACTAATTTTTACAAAAACAGGCGTGATTATGCAAATCCGCGAAAAAAGTAGCAAAAAACGCAAAAAATGCATTTTTTGAAAAAAAAAGTTGCATAAATTTGCATTAAAGTGGAACTTTTGATTTCTTCATTAGTAGATCACTCTTGTGGAACTAATTTTTACAAAAACAGGCGTGATTATGCAAATCCGCGAAAAAAGTAGCAAAAAAACGCAAAAAATGCATTTTTTGAAAAAACAATTTGCATAAATTTGCATTCAAGTGGAACTTTTGATTTCTTCATTAGTAGATCACTCTTGTGGAACTAATTTTTACAAAAACAGGCGTGATTATGCAAATCCGCGAAAAAAGTAGCAAAAAAACGCAAAAAAATGCATTTTTTGAAAAAACAATTTGCATAAATTTGCATTCAAGTGGAACTTTTTATATCTTCATTAGAAGATCACTCTAGTGGAACTAATTTTTACAAAAACAGGCGTGATTATGCAAATCCGCGAAAAAAGTAGCAAAAAAACGCAAAAAATGCATTTTTTGAAAAAACAATTTGCATAAATTTGCATTCAAGTGGAACTTTTGATTTCTTCATTAGTAGATCACTCTTGTGGAACTAATTTTTACAAAAACAGGTATGATTATGCAAATCCGCGAAAAAAGTAGCAAAAAAACGCAAAAAATGCATTTTTTGAAAAAACAATTTGCATAAATTTGCATTCAAGTGGAACTTTTGATTTCTTCATTAGTAGATCACTCTTGTGGAACTAATTTTTACAAAAACAGGCGTGATTATGCAAATCCGCGAAAAAAGTAGCAAAAAAAACGCAAAAAATGCATTTTTAAAAAAAACAATTTGCATAGATTTGCATTCAAGTGGAACTTTTGATTTCTTCATTAGTAGATCACTCTTGTGGAACTAATTTTTACAAAAACAGGCGTGATTATGCAAATCCGCGAAAAAAGTAGCAAAAAAACGCAAAAAATGCATTTTTTGAAAAAAAAATTTGTATAAATTTTCATCAAAGTGGAACTTTTGATTTCGTCATTAGTAGATCACTCTTGTGGAACTAATTTTTACAAAAACAGGCGTGATTACGCAAATCCGCGAAATAAGTAGCAAAAAAAAACGCAAAAAATGCAATTTTTGAAAAAAAAATTTGCATAAATTTGCATTAAAGTGGAACTTTTGATTTCTTCATTAGTAGATCACTCTTGTGGAACTAATTTTTACAAAAACAGGCGTGATTATGCAAATCCGCGAAAAAAGTAGCAAAAAAACGCAAAAAATGCATTTTTTGAAAAAACAATTTGCATAAATTTGCATTCAAGTGGAACTTTTGATTTCTTTATTAGTAGATCACTCTTGTGGAACTAATTTTTACAAAAGCAGACGTTATTATGCAAATCCGCGAAATAAGTAGCAAAAAAACGCAAAAAATGCATTTTTTGAAAAAAAATTTGCATAAATTTGCATTAAAGTGGAACTTTTGATTTCTTCATTAGTAGATCACTCTTGTGGAACGAATTTTTACAAAAAACAGGCGTGATTATGCAAATCCGCGAAAAAAGTAGCAAAAAAAACGCAAAAAATGCATTTTTTGAAAAACAATTTGCATAAATTTGCATTCAAGTGGAACTTTTGATTTCTTCATTAGTAGATCACTCTTGTGGAACTAATTTTTACAAAAACAGGCGTGATTCTGCAAATCTGCGAAAAAAGTAGCAAAAAAACGCAAAAAATGCATTTTTTGAAAAAACAATTTGCATAAATTTGCATTCAAGTGGAACTTTTGATTTCTTCATTAGTAGATCACTCTTGTGGAACTAATTTTTACAAAAACAGGCGTGATTATGCAAATCCGCGAAAAAAGTAGCAAAAAAAACGCAAAAAATGCATTTTTTGAAAAGAAAATTTGCATAAATTTGCATTAAAGTGGAACTTTTGATTTCTTCATTAGTAGATCACTCTTGTGGAACTAATTTTTACAAAAACAGGCGTGATTATGCAAATCCGCGAAAAAAGTAGCAAAAAAACGCAAAAAATGCATTTTTTGAAAAAAAAAATTTGCATAAATTTGCATAAAAGTGGAACTTTTGATTTCTTCATTAGTAGATCACTCTTGTGCAACTAATTTTTACAAAAGCAGGCGTGATTATGCAAATCCGCGAAAAAAGTAGCAAAAAAATGCACAAAATGCATTTTTTGAAAAAAAAAATTGCTTAAATTTGCATTAAAGTGGAACTTTTGATTTCTTCATTAGTAGATCACCCTTGTGGAACTAATTTTAACAAAAACAGGCGTGATTATGCAAATCCGCGAAAAAAGTAGCAAAAAAAGGCAAAAAATGCATTTTTTGAAAAGAAAATTTGCATAAATTTGCATTAAAGTGGAACTTTTGATTTCTTCATTAGTAGATCACTCTTGTGGAACTAATTTTTACAAAAACAGGCGTGATTATGCAAATCCGCGAAAAAAGTAGCAAAAACGCAAAAAATGCATTTTTTGAAAAAAAAAGTTGCATAAATTTGCATTAAAGTGGAACTTTTGATTTCTTCATTAGTAGATCACTCTTGTGGAACTAATTTTTACAAAAACAGGCGTGATTATGCAAATCCGCGAAAAAAGTAGCAAAAAAACGCAAAAAATGCATTTTTTGAAAAAACAATTTGCATAAATTTGCATTAAAGTGGAACTTTTGATTTCTTCATTAGTAGATCACTCTTGTGGAACTAATTTTTACAAAAACAGGCGTGATTATGCAAATCCGCAAAAAAAGTAGCAAAAAAACGCAAAAAATGCATTTTTTGAAAAAACAATTTGCATAAATTTGCATTCAAGTGGAACTTTTGATTTCTTCATTAGTAGATCACTCTTGTGGAACTAATTTTTACAAAAACAGGCGTGATTATGCAAATCCGCGAAAAAAGTAGCAAAAAAAACGCAAAAAATGCATTTTTTGAAAAAACAATTTGCATAAATTTGCATTCAAGTGGAACTTTTTATTTCTTCATTAGAAGATCACTCTAGTGGAACTAATTTTTACAAAAACAGGCGTGATTATGCAAATCCGCGAAAAAAGTAGCAAAAAAACGCAAAAAATGCATTTTTTGAAAAAACAATTTGCATAAATTTGCATTCAAGTGGAACTTTTGATTTCTTCATTAGTAGATCACTCTTGTGGAACTAATTTTTACAAAAACAGGTGTGATTATGCAAATCCGCGAAAAAAGTAGCAAAAAAACGCAAAAAATGCATTTTTTGAAAAAACAATTTGCATAAATTTGCATTCAAGTGGAACTTTTGATTTCTTCATTAGTAGATCACTCTTGTGGAACTAATTTTTACAAAAACAGGCGTGATTATGCAAATCCGCGAAAAAAGTAGCAAAAAAACGCAAAAAATGCATTTTTTAAAAAAACAATTTGCATAGATTTGCATTCAAGTGGAACTTTTGATTTCTTCATTAGTAGATCACTCTTGTGGAACGAATTTTTACAAAAACAGGCGTGATTATGCAAATCCGCGAAAAAAGTAGCAAAAAAACGCAAAAAATGCATTTTTTGAAAAAA
>CAKKNV010000041.1:0-83148 GCA_918843875.1 Diadumene lineata
CCCCCCGAAAAAAATAGCAAAAAAAACGCAAAAAATGCATTTAAAAAAAAAAATTTGCATAACTTTGCATTAAAGTGGAACTTTTGATTTCTTCATTAGTAGATCACTCTTGTGGAACTAATTTTTACAAAAACAGCTGTGATTATGCAAATGCCCCCAAAAAAGCAGCAAAAAAACGCAAGAAATGCAATTTTTGAATAAAAAAATTTGCATAAATTTGCATTAAAGTGGAACTTTTGATTTCTTAATTAGTAGATCACTCTTGTGGAACTAATTTTTACAAAAACAGCTGTGATTATGCAAATGCCCGAAAAAAGTAGCAAAAAAAACGCAAAAAAATGCAATTTTTGAAAAAAAAATTTGCATAAATTTGCATTAAAGTGGAACTTTTGATTTCTTAATTAGTAGATCATTCTTGTGGAACTAATTTTTACAAAAACAGCTGTGATTATGCAAATGCCCGAAAAAAGTAGCAAAAAAACGCAAAAAATGCAATTTTTGAAAAAAAATTTGCATAAATTTGCATAAAAGTGGAACTCTTGATTTCTTAATTAGTAGATCACTCTTGTGAACTAATTTTTACAAAAACAGCTGTGATTATGCAAATGCCCGAAAAAAATAGCAAAAAAACGCAAAAAATGCATTTTTTAAAAAAAAAATTTGCATAAATTTGCATTAAAGTTGAACTTTTGATTTCTTCATTAGTAGATCACTCTTGTGGAACTAATTTTTACAAAAACAGCTGTGATTACGCAAATGCCCGAAAAAAGTAGCAAAAAAACGCAAAAAATGGAATTTTTGAATAAAAAAATTTGCATCAATTTGCATTAAAGTGGAACTTTTGATTTCTTAATTAGTAGATCACTCTTGTGGAACTAATTTTTACAAAAACAGCTGTGATTATGCAAATGCCCGAAAAAAGTAGCAAAAAAACGCAAAAAATGCATTTTTTTGAAAATAAAAAAAGTTTGCATAAATTTGCATTAAAGTGGATCTTTTAATTTCTTCATTACTAGATCACTCTTGTGGAACTAACTTTTACAAAAACAGCTGTGATTATGCAAATGCCCGAAAAAAGTAGCAAAAAAAACGCAAAAAATGCATTTTTTGGAAAAAAATTTGCATAACTTTGCATTAAAGTGGAACTTTTGATTTCTTCATTAGTAGATCACTCTTGTGGAACTAATTTTTACAAAAACAGCTGTGATTATGCAAATGCCCGAAAAAAGTAGCAAAAAAACGCAAGAAATGCAATTTTTGAATAAAAAAATTTGCATAAATTTGCATTAAAGTGGAACTTTTGATTTCTTAATTAGTTAGATCACTCTTGTGGAACTAATTTTTACAAAAACAGCTGTGATTATGCAAATGCCCGAAAAAAGAGCAAAAAAAACGCAAAAAATGCAATTTTTGAAAAAAAAATTTGCATAAATTTTGCCATTAAAGTGGAACTTTTGATTTCTTAATTAGTAGATCACTCTTGTGGAACTAATTTTTACAAAAACAGCTGTGATTATGCAAATGCCCGAAAAAAGTAGCAAAAAACGCAAAAAATGCAATTTTTGAAAAAAAATTTGCATAAATTTGCATAAAAGTGGAACTCTTGATTTCTTAATTAGTAGATCACTCTTGTGGAACTAATTTTTACAAAAAACAGCTGTGATTATGCAAATGCCCGAAAAAAATAGCAAAAAAACGCAAAAAATGCATTTTTAAAAAAAAAAATTTGCATAAATTTGCATTAAAGTTGAACTTTTGATTTCTTCATTAGTAGATCACTCTTGTGGAACTAATTTTTACAAAAACAGCTGTGATTACGCAAATGCCCGAAAAAAGTAGCAAAAAAACGCAAAAAATGGAATTTTTGAATAAAAAAATTTGCATCAATTTGCATTAAAGTGGAACTTTTGATTTCTTAATTAGTAAATCACTCTTGTGAAACTAATTTTTACAAAAACAGCTGTGATTATGCAAATGACCGAAAAAAGTAGCAAAAAAACGCAAAAAATGCATTTTTTGAAAAAAAAAATTTGCATAATTTGCATTAAAGTGGAACTTTTTATTTCTTCATTAGTAGATCACTCTTGTGGAACTAATTTTTACAAAAACAGCTGTGATTATGCAAATGCCCGAAAAAGTAGCAAAAAAACGCAAAAAATGCATTTTTTGAAAAAAAAATTTGCATAAATTTGCATTAAAGTGGAACTTTTGATTTCTTAATTAGTAGATCACTCTTGTGGAACTAATCTTTACAAAAACATCTGTGATTATGCAAATGCCCGAAAAAAGTAGCAAAAAAACGCAAAAAATGCATTTTTTGAAAAAAAAAAGTTTGCATAAATTTGCATTAAAGTGGATCTTTTAATTTCTTCATTACTAGATCACTCTTGTGGAACTAACTTTTACAAAAACAGCTGTGATTATGCAAATGCCCGAAAAAAATAGCAAAAAAACGCAAAAAATGCATTTTTTGAAAAAAAAATTTGCATAACTTTGCATTAAAGTGAAACTTTTGATTTCTTCATTAGTAGATCACTCTTGTGGAACTAATTTTTACAAAAACAGCTGTGATTATGCAAATGCCCGAAAAAAGTAGCAAAAAAACGAGAAAAATGCAATTTTTGAATAAAAAAATTTGCATAAATTTGCATTAAAGTGGAACTTTTGATTTCTTAATTAGTAGATCACTCTTGTGGAACTAATTTTTACAAAAACAGCTGTGATTATGCAAATGCCCGAAAAAAGTAGCAAAAAAACGCAAAAAATGCAATTTTTGAAAAAAAATTTGCATAAATTTGCATTAAAGTGGAACTTTTGATTTCTTAATTAGTAGATCACTCTTGTGGAACTAATTTTTACAAAAACAGCTGTGATTATGCAAATGCCCGAAAAAAGTAGCAAAAAAACGCAAAAAATGCAATTTTTGAAAAAAAAATTTGCATAAATTTGCATTAAAGTGGAACTTTTGATTTCTTAATTAGTAGATCACTCTTGTGGAACTAATTTTTACAAAAACAGCTGTTATTATGCAAATGCCCGAAAAAAGTAGCAAAAAAACGCAAAAAATGCATTTTTTGAAAAAAAAATTTGCACAAATTTGCATTAAAGTTGAACTTTTGATTTCTTCATTAGTAGATCACTCTTGTGGAACTAATTTTTACAAAAACAGCTGTGATTACGCAAATGCCCGAAAAAAGTAGCAAAAAAACGCAAAAAATGGAATTTTTGAATAAAAAAATTTGCATCAATTTGCATTAAAGTGGAACTTTTGATTTCTTAATTAGTAGATCACTCTTGTGGAACTAATTTTTACAAAAACAGCTGTGATTATGCAAATGCCCGAAAAAAGTAGCAAAAAAACGCAAAAAATGCATTTTTTGAAAAAAAAATTTGCATAAATTTGCATTAAAGTGGAACTTTTGATTTCTTCATTAGTAGATCACTCTTGTGGAACTAATTTTTTACAAAAACAGCTGTGATTATGCAAATGCCCGAAAAAACTAGCAAAAAAACGCAAAAAATGCATTTTTTGAAAAAAAAAAGTTTGCATAAATTTGCATTAAAGTGGATCTTTTAATTTCTTCATTACTAGATCACTCTTGTGGAACTAACTTTTACAAAAACAGCTGTGATTATGCAAATGCCCGAAAAAAATAGCAAAAAAAACGCAAAAAATGCATTTTTTGAAAAAAAAATTTGCATAACTTTGCATTAAAGTGGAACTTTTGATTTCTTCATTAGTAGATCACTCTTGTGGAACTAATTTTTACAAAAACAGCTGTGATTATGCAAATGCCCGAAAAAAGAAGCAAAAAAACGCAAAAATGCAATTTTTGAAAAAAAAATTTGCATAAACTTGCATTAAAGTGGAACTTTTGATTTCTTAATTAGTAGATCACTCTTGTGGAACTAATTTTTACAAAAACAGCTGTGATTATGCAAATGCCCGAAAAAAGTAGCAAAAAAACGCAAAAAATGCAATTTTTGAAAAAAAATTTGCATAAATTTGCATAAAAGTGGAACTCTTGATTTCCTAATTAGTAGATCACTCTTGTGGAACTAATTTTTACAAAAACAGTTGTGATTATGCAAATGCCCGAAAAAAAAAGCAAAAAAACGCAAAAAATGCATTTTTTGAAAAAAAAAAAAAATGCATAAATTTGCATTAAAGTGGATCTTTTGCTTTCTTCATTAGTAGATCACTCTTGTGGAACTAACTTTTACAAAAACAGCTGTGATTATGCAAATGCCCGAAAAAAATAGCAAAAAAACGCAAAAAATGCATTTTTTGAAAAAAAAATTTGCTTAAATTTGCATTAAAGTTGAACTTTTGATTTCTTCATTAGTAGATCACTCTTGTGGAACTAATTTTTACAAAATCAGCTGTGATTATGCAAATGCCCGAAAAAAGTAGCAAAAAAACGCAAAAAATGCAATTTTTGAATAAAAAAATTTGCATAAATTTGCATTAAAGTGGAACTTTTGATTTCTTAATTAGTAGATCACTCTTGTGGAACTAATTTTTACATAAACAGCTGTGATTATGCAAATGCCCGAAAAAAGTAGCAAAAAAACGCAAAAAATGCAATTTTTGAAAAAAAAATTTGCATAAATTTGCATTAAAGTGGAACTTTTGATTTCTTAATTAGTAGATCACTCTTGTGGAACTAATTTTTACAAAAACAGCTGTGATTATGCAAATGCCCGAAAAAAGTAGCAAAAAAACGCAAAAAATGCAATTTTTGAAAAAAATTTGCATAAATTTGCATAAAAGTGGAACTCTTGATTTCTTTATTAGTAGATCACTCTTGTGGAACTAACTTTTACAAAAACAGCTGTGATTATGCAAATGCCCGAAAAAAATAGCAAAAAAACGCAAAAAATGCATTTTTTGAAAAAAAAATTTGCATAAATTTGCATTAAAGTTGAACTTTTGATTTCTTCATTAGTAGATCACTCTTGTGGAACTAATTTTTACAAAAACAGCTGTGATTACGCAAATGCCCGAAAAAAGTAGCAAAAAAACGCAAAAAATGGAATTTTTTAATAAAAAAATTTGCATCAATTTGCATTAAAGTGGAACTTTTGCTTTCTTCATTAGTAGATCACTCTTGTGGAACTAATTTTTACAAAATCAGCTGTGATTATGCAAATGCCCGAAAAAAGTAGCAAAAAAAAGCAAAAATTGCAATTTTTGAATAAAAAAATTTGCATAAATTTGCATTAAAGTGGAACTTTTGATTTCTTAATTAGTAGATCACTCTTGTGGAACTAATTTTTACAAAAACAGCTGTGATTATGCAAATGCCCGAAAAAAGTAACAAAAAAACGCAAAAAATGCAATTTTTGAAAAAAAATTTGCATAAATTTGCATTAAAGTGGAACTTTTGATTTCTTCATTAGTAGATCACTCTTGTGGAACTAATTTTTACAAAAACAGCTGTGATTATGCAAATGCCCGAAAAAAGTAGCAAAAAAACGCAAAAAATGCAATTTTTGAAAAAAAATTTGCATAAATTTGCATTAAAGTGGAACTTTTGATTTCTTCATTAGTAGATCACTCTTGTGGAACTAATTTTTACAAAAACAGCTGTGATTATGCAAATGCCCGAAAAAAGTAGCAAAAAAACGCAAAAAATGCAATTTTTGAAAAAAAAATGCATAAATTTGCATTAAAGTGGATCTTTTGATTTCTTCATTAGTAGATCACTTTTGTGGAACTAACTTTTACAAAAACAGCTGTGATTATGCAAATGCCCGAAAAAAGAAGCAAAAAAACGCAAAAATGCAATTTTTGAAAAAAAAATTTGCATAAATTTGCATTAAAGTGGAACTTTTGATTTCTTAATTAGTAGATCACTCTTGTGGAACTAATTTTTACAAAAACAGCTGTGATTATGCAAATGCCCGAAAAAAGTAGCAAAAAAAACGCAAAAAATGCAATTTTTGAAAAAAAATTTGCATAAATTTGCATAAAAGTGGAACTCTTGATTTCCTAATTAGTAGATCACTCTTGTGGAACTAATTTTTACAAAAACAGTTGTGATTATGCAAATGCCCGAAAAAAGTAGCAAAAAAAACGCAAAAAATGCATTTTTTGAAAAAAAAAAAAAATGCATAAATTTGCATTAAAGTGGATCTTTTGCTTTCTTCATTAGTAGATCACTCTTGTGGAACTAACTTTTACAAAAACAGCTGTGATTATGCAAATGCCCGAAAAAAGTAGCAAAAAAAACGCAAAAAATGCATTTTTTGAAAAAAAAATTTGCTTAAATTTGCATTAAAGTTGAACTTTTGATTTCTTCATTAGTAGATCACTCTTGTGGAACTAATTTTTACAAAATCAGCTGTGATTATGCAAATGCCCGAAAAAAGTAGCAAAAAAACGCAAAAAATGCAATTTTTGAATAAAAAAATTTGCATAAATTTGCATTAAAGTGGAACTTTTGATTTCTTAATTAGTAGATCACTCTTGTGGAACTAATTTTTACAAAAACAGCTGTGATTATGCAAATGCCCGAAAAAAGTAGCAAAAAAACGCAAAAAATGCAATTTTTGAAAAAAAATTTGCATAAATTTGCATTAAAGTGGAACTTTTGATTTCTTAATTAGTAGATCACTCTTGTGGAACTAATTTTTACAAAAACAGCTGTGATTATGCAAATGCCCGAAAAAAGTAGCAAAAAAACGCAAAAAATGCATTTTTTGAAAAAAAATTTGCATAAATTTGCATAAAAGTGGAACTTTTGATTTCTTAATTAGTAGATCACTCTTGTGGAACTAATTTTTACAAAAACAGCTGTGATTATGCAAATGCCCGAAAAAAGTAGCAAAAAAACGCAAGAAATGCAATTTTTGAATAAAAAAATTTGCATAAATTTGCATTAAAGTGGAACTTTTGATTTCTTAATTAGTAGATCACTCTTGTGGAACTAATTTTTACAAAAACAGCTGTGATTATGCAAATGCCCGAAAAAAGTAGCAAAAAAAACGCAAAAAATGCAATTTTTGAAAAAAAAATTTGCATAAATTTGCATTAAAGTGGAACTTTTGATTTCTTAATTAGTAGATCACTCTTGTGGAACTAATTTTTACAAAAACAGCTGTGATTATGCAAATGCCCGAAAAAAGTAGCAAAAAAACGCAAAAAATGCAATTTTTGAAAAAAAATTTGCATAAATTTGCATAAAAGTGGAACTCTTGATTTCTTTATTAGTAGATCACTCTTGTGGAACTAACTTTTACAAAAACAGCTGTGATTATGCAAATGCCCGAAAAAAATAGCAAAAAAACGCAAAAAAATGCATTTTTTGAAAAAAAAATTTGCATAAATTTGCATTAAAGTTGAACTTTTGATTTCTTCATTAGTAGATCACTCTTGTGGAACTAATTTTTACAAAAACAGCTGTGATTACGCAAATGCCCGAAAAAAGTAGCAAAAAAACGCAAAAAATGGAATTTTTGAATAAAAAAATTTGCATCAATTTGCATTAAAGTGGAACTTTTGCTTTCTTCATTAGTAGATCACTCTTGTGGAACTAATTTTTACAAAATCAGCTGTGATTATGCAAATGCCCGAAAAAAGTAGCAAAAAAAAGCAAAAATTGCAATTTTTGAATAAAAAAATTTGCATAAATTTGCATTAAAGTGGAACTTTTGATTTCTTAATTAGTAGATCACTCTTGTGGAACTAATTTTTACAAAAACAGCTGTGATTATGCAAATGCCCGAAAAAAGTAACAAAAAAACGCAAAAAATGCAATTTTTGAAAAAAAATTTGCATAAATTTGCATTAAAGTGGAACTTTTGATTTCTTCATTAGTAGATCACTCTTGTGGAACTAATTTTTACAAAAACAGCTGTGATTATGCAAATGCCCGAAAAAAGTAGCAAAAAAAAACGCAAAAAATGCAATTTTTGAAAAAAAATTTGCATAAATTTGCATTAAAGTGGAACTTTTGATTTCTTCATTAGTAGATCACTCTTGTGGAACTAATTTTTACAAAAACAGCTGTGATTATGCAAATGCCCGAAAAAAAGTAGCAAAAAAAACGCAAAAAATGCAATTTTTGAAAAAAAAATGCATAAATTTGCATTAAAGTGGATCTTTTGATTTCTTCATTAGTAGATCACTTTTGTGGAACTAACTTTTACAAAAACAGCTGTGATTATGCAAATGCCCGAAAAAAATAGCAAAAAAACGCAAAAAATGCATTTTTTGAAAAAAAAAATTTGCATAACTTTGCATTAAAGTGGAACTTTTGATTTCTTCATTAGTAGATCACTCTTGTGGAACTAATTTTTACAAAAACAGCTGTGATTATGCAAATGCCCAAAAAAAAAGTAGCAAAAAAACGCAAAAAATGCAATTTTTGAAAAAAAATTTGCATAAATTTGCATAAAAGTGGAACTTTTGATTTCTTAATTAGTAGATCACTTTTGTGGAACTAATTTCTACAAAAACAGCTGTGATTATGCAAATGCCCGAAAAAAGTAGCAAAAAAACGCAAAAAATGCATTTTTTGAAAAAAAAAAAAATGCATAAATTTGCATTAAAGTGGATCTTTTGATTTCTTCATTAGTAGATCACTCTTGTGGAACTAACTTTTACAAAAACAGCTGTGATTATGCAAATGCCCGAAAAAAATAGCAAAAAAACGCAAAAAATGCATTTTTTGAAAAAAAAATTTGCATAACTTTGCATTAAAGTGGAACTTTTGATTTCTTCATTAGTAGATCACTGTTGTGGAACTAGTTTTTACAAAAACAGCTGTGATTATGCAAATGCCCGAAAAAAGTAGCAAAAAAACGCAAGAAATGCAATTTTTGAATAAAAAAATTTGCATAAATTTGCATTAAAGTGGAACTTTTGATTTCTTAATTAGTAGATCACTCTTGTGGAACTAATTTTTACAAAAACAGCTGTGATTATGCAAATGCCCGAAAAAAGTAGCAAAAAAAACGCAAAAAATGCAATTTTTGAAAAAAAATTTGCATAAATTTGCATTAAAGTGGAACTTTTGATTTCTTAATTAGTAGATCACTCTTGTGGAACTAATTTTTACAAAAACAGCTGTGATTATGTAAATGCCCGAAAAAAGTAGCAAAAAAACGCAAAAAATGCAATTTTTGAAAAAAAAATTTGCATAAATTTGCATAAAAGTGGAACTCTTGATTTCTTAATTAGTAGATCACTCTTGTGGAACTAATTTTTACAAAAACAGCTGTGATTATGCAAATGCCCGAAAAAAGTAGCAAAAAAACGCAAAAAATGCATTTTTTGAAAAAAAAAAAATGCATAAATTTGCATTAAAGTGGATCTTTTGATTTCTTCATTAGTAGATCACTCTTGTGGAACTAACTTTTACAAAAACAGCTGTGATTATGCAAATGCCCGAAAAAAATAGCAAAAAAACGCAAAAAATGCATTTTTTGAAAAAAAAATTTGCATAAATTTGCATTAAAGTTGAACTTTTGATTTCTTCATTAGTAGATCACTCTTGTGGAACTAATTTTTCTAAAAACAGCTGTGATTACGCAAATGCCCGAAAAAAGTAGCAAAAAAACGCAAAAAATGGAATTTTTTAATAAAAAAATTTGCATCAATTTGCATTAAAGTGGAACTTTTGATTTCTTCATTAGTAGATCACTCTTGTGGAACTAATTTTTACAAAATCAGCTGTGATTATGCAAATGCCCGAAAAAAGTAGCAAAAAAACGCAAAAAATGCAATTTTTGAATAAAAAAATTTGCATAAATTTGCATTAAAGTGGAACTTTTGATTTCTTAATTAGTAGATCACTCTTGTGGAACTAATTTTTACAAAAACAGCTGTGATTATGCAAATGCCCGAAAAAAGTAGAAAAAAAACGCAAAAAATGCCATTTTTGAAAAAAAATTTGCATAAATTTGCATTAAAGTGGAACTTTTGATTTCTTCATTAGTAGATCACTCTTGTGGAACTAATTTTTACAAAAACAGCTGTGATTATGCAAATGCCCGAAAAAAGTAGCAAAAAAACGCAAAAAATGCAATTTTTGAATAAAAAAATTGGCATAAATTTGCATTAAAGTGGAACTTTTGATTTCTTAATTAGTAGATCACTCTTGTGGAACTAATTTTTACAAAAACAGCTGTGATTATGCAAATGCCCGAAAAAAGTAGCAAAAAAACGCAAAAAATGCAATTTTTGAAAAAAAATTTGCATAAATTTGCATTAAAGTGGAACTTTTGATTTCTTCATTAGTAGATCACTCTTGTGGAACTAATTTTTACAAAAACAGCTGTGATTATGCAAATGCCCGAAAAAAGTAGCAAAAAAACGCAAAAAATGCAATTTTTGAAAAAAAATTTGCATAAATTTGCATAAAAGTGGAACTTTTGATTTCTTAATTAGTAGATCACTTTTGTGGAACTAATTTTTACAAAAACAGCTGTGATTATGCAAATGCCCGAAAAAAGTAGCAAAAAAACGCAAAAAATGCATTTTTTGAAAAAAAAAATGCATAAATTTGCATTAAAGTGGATCTTTTGATTTCTTCATTAGTAGATCACTCTTGTGGAACTAACTTTTACAAAAACAGCTGTGATTATGCAAATGCCCGAAAAAAATAGCAAAAAAAACGCAAAAAATGCATTTTTTGAAAAAAAAATTTGCATAACTTTGCATTAAAGTGGAACTTTTGATTTCTTCATTAGTAGATCACTCTTGTGGAACTAATTTTTACAAAAACAGCTGTGATTATGCAAATGCCCGAAAAAAGTAGCAAAAAAACGCAAAAAATGCAATTTTTGAATAAAAAAATTGGCATAAATTTGCATTAAAGTGGAACTTTTGATTTCTTAATTAGTAGATCACTCTTGTGGAACTAATTTTTACAAAAACAGCTGTGATTATGCAAATGCCCGAAAAAAGTAGCAAAAAAACGCAAAAAATGCATTTTTTGAAAAAAAATTTGCATAAATTTGCATTAAAGTGGAACTTTTGATTTCTTCATTAGTAGATCACTCTTGTGGAACTAATTTTTACAAAAACAGCTGTGATTATGCAAATGCCCGAAAAAAGTAGCAAAAAAACGCAAAAAATGCAATTTTTCAAAAAAAAAATTTGCATAAATTTGCATAAAAGTGGAACTTTTGATTTCTTAATTAGTAGATCACTTTTGTGGAACTAATTTTTACAAAAACAGCTGTGATTATGCAAATGCCCGAAAAAAGTAGCAAAAAAACGCAAAAAATGCATTTTTTGAAAAAAAAAATGCATAAATTTGCATTAAAGTGGATCTTTTGATTTCTTCATTAGTAGATCACTCTTGTGGAACTAATTTTTACAAAAACAGCTGTGATTATGCAAATGCCCGAAAAAAATAGCAAAAAAACGCAAAAAATGCATTTTTTGAAAAAAAAATTTGCATAACTTTGCATTAAAGTGGAACTTTTGATTTCTTCATTAGTAGATCACTCTTGTGGAACTAATTTTTACAAAAACAGCTGTGATTATGCAAATGCCCGAAAAAAGTAGCAAAAAAACGCAAGAAATCCAATTTTTGAATAAAAAAATTTGCATAAATTTGCATTAAAGTGGAACTTTTGATTTCTTAATTAGTAGATCACTCTTGTGGAACAAATTTTTACAAAAACAGCTGTGATTATGCAAATGCCCGAAAAAAGTAGCAAAAAAACGCAAAAAATGCAATTTTTGAAAAAAAAATTTGCATAAATTTGCATTAAAGTGGAACTTTTGATTTCTTCATTAGTAGATCACTCTTGTGGAACTAATTTTTACAAAAACAGCTGTGATTATGCAAATGCCCGAAAAAAGTAGCAAAAAAAACGCAAAAAATGCAATTTTTGAAAAAAAATTTGCATAAATTTGCATTAAAGTGGAACTTTTGATTTCTTCATTAGTAGATCACTCTTGTGGAACTAATTTTTACAAAAACAGCTGTGATTATGCAAATGCCCGAAAAAAGTAGCAAAAAAACGCAAAAAATGCAATTTTTGAAAAAAAATTTGCATAAATTTGCATAAAAGTGGAACTTTTGATTTCTTAATTAGTAGATCACTTTTGTGGAACTAATTTTTACAAAAACAGCTGTGATTATGCAAATGCCCGAAAAAAGTAGCAAAAAAACGCAAAAAATGCATTTTTTGAAAAAAAAAATGCATAAATTTGCATTAAAGTGGATCTTTTGATTTCTTCATTAGTAGATCACTCTTGTGGAACTAACTTTTACAAAAACAGCTGTGATTATGCAAATGCCCGAAAAAAATAGCAAAAAAACGCAAAAAATGCATTTTTTGAAAAAAAAATTTGCATAACTTTGCATTAAAGTGGAACTTTTGATTTCTTCATTAGTAGATCACTCTTGTGGAACTAATTTTTACAAAAACAGCTGTGATTATGCAAATGCCCGAAAAAAGTAGCAAAAAAACGCAAGAAATCCAATTTTTGAATAAAAAAATTTGCATAAATTTGCATTAAAGTGGAACTTTTGATTTCTTAATTAGTAGATCACTCTTGTGGAACAAATTTTTACAAAAACAGCTGTGATTATGCAAATGCCCGAAAAAAGTAGCAAAAAAACGCAAAAAATGCAATTTTTGAAAAAAAAATTTGCATAAATTTGCATTAAAGTGGAACTTTTGATTTCTTCATTAGTAGATCACTCTTGTGGAACTAATTTTTACAAAAACAGCTGTGATTATGCAAATGCCCGAAAAAAGTAGCAAAAAAACGCAAAAAATGCAATTTTTGAAAAAAAATTTGCATAAATTTGCATAAAAGTGGAACTTTTGATTTCTTAATTAGTAGATCACTTTTGTGGAACTAATTTTTACAAAAACAGCTGTGATTATGCAAATGCCCGAAAAAAGTAGCAAAAAAAACGCAAAAAATGCATTTTTTGAAAAAAAAAAATGCATAAATTTGCATTAAAGTGGATCTTTTGATTTCTTCATTAGTAGATCACTCTTGTGGAACTAACTTTTACAAAAACAGCTGTGATTATGCAAATGCCCGAAAAAAATAGCAAAAAAACGCAAAAAAATGCATTTTTTGAAAAAAAAATTTGCATAACTTTGCATTAAAGTGGAACTTTTGATTTCTTCATTAGTAGATCACTCTTGTGGAACTAATTTTTACAAAAACAGCTGTGATTATGCAAATGCCCGAAAAAAGTAGCAAAAAAACGCAAGAAATGCAATTTTTGAATAAAAAAATTTGCATAAATTTGCATTAAAGTGGAACTTTTGATTTCTTAATTAGTAGATCACTCTTGTGGAACTAATTTTTACAAAAACAGCTGTGATTATGCAAATGCCCGAAAAAAGTAGCAAAAAAAAACGCAAAAAAATGCAATTTTTGAAAAAAAAAATTTGCATAAATTTGCATTAAAGTGGAACTTTTGATTTCTTCATTAGTAGATCACTCTTGTGGAACTAATTTTTACAAAAACAGCTGTGATTATGCAAATGCCCGAAAAAAGTAGCAAAAAAACGCAAAAAATGCAATTTTTGAAAAAAAATTTGCATAAATTTGCATAAAAGTGGAACTCTTGATTTCTTAATTAGTAGATCACTCTTGTGGAACTAATTTTTACAAAAAGAGCTGTGATTTTGCAAATGCCCGAAAAAAGTAGCAAAAAAACGCAAAAAATGCATTTTTTGAAAAAAAAAGAATGCATAAATTTGCATTAAAGTGGATCTTTTGATTTCTTCATTAGTAGATCACTCTTGTGGAACTAACTTTTACAAAAACAGCTGTGATTATGCAAATGCCCGAAAAAAATAGCAAAAAACCGCAAAAAATGCATTTTTTGAAAAAAAAATTTGCATAAATTTGCATTAAAGTGGAACTTTTGATTTCTTAATTAGTAGATCACTCTTGTGGAACTAATCTTTACAAAAACATCTGTGATTATGCAAATGCCCGAAAAAAGTAGCAAAAAAAACGCAAAAAATGCATTTTTTGAAAAAAAATTTGCATAAATTTGCATTAAAGTGGAACTTTTGATTTCTTAATTAGTAGATCACTCTTGTGGAACTAATCTTTACAAAAACAGCTGTGATTATGCAAATGCCCGAAAAAAGTAGCAAAAAAACGCAAAAGATGCATTTAAAAAAAAAAAAATTTGCATAAATTTGCATTAAAGTGGAACTTTTGATTTCTTCATTAGTAGATCACTCTTGTGGAACTAATTTTTACAAAAACAGCTGTGATTATGCAAATGCCCGAAAAAAGTAGCAAAAAAACGCAAAAAATGCATTTTTTGAAAAACAAATTTGCATAACTTTGCATTAAAGTGGAACTTTTGATTTCTTCATTAGTAGATCACTCTTGTGGAAGTAATTTTTACAAAAACAGCGGTGATTATGCAAATGCCCGAAAAAAGTAGCAAAAAAACGCAAAAAATGCAATTTTTGAATAAAAAAATTTGCATAAATTTGCATTAAAGTGGAACTTTTGATTTCTTAATTAGTAGATCACTCTTGTGGAACTAATTTTTACAAAAACAGCTGTGATTAGGCAAATGCCCGAAAAAAGTAGCAAAAAAAACGCAAAAAATGCAATTTTTAAAAAAAAAAATTTGCATAAATTTGCATAAAAGTGGAACTTTTGATTTCTTAATTAGTAGATCACTCTTGTGGAACTAATTTTTACAAAAACAGCTGTGATTATGCAAATGCCCGAAAAAAGTAGCAAAAAAACGCAAAAAATGCATTTTTAAAAAAAAAAAAAAATGCATAAATTTGCATTTAAGTGGATCTTTTGATTTCTTCATTAGTAGATCACTCTTGTGGAACTAACTTTTACAAAAACAGCTGTGATTATGCAAATGCCCGAAAAAAATAGCAAAAAAACGCAAAAAATGCATTTTTTGAAAAAAAAATTTGCATAAATTTGCATTAAAGTGGAACTCTTGATTTCTTCATTAGTAGATCACTCTTGTGGAACTAATTTTTACAAAAACAGCTGTGATTACGCAAATGCCCGAAAAAAGTAGCAAAAAAACGCAAAAAATGGAATTTTTGAATAAAAAAATTTCCATCAATTTGCATTAAAGTGGAACTTTTGATTTCTTAATTAGTAGATCACTCTTGTGGAACTAATTTTTACAAAAACAGCTGTGATTATGCAAATGCCCGAAAAAAGTAGCAAAAAAAACGCAAAAAATGCATTTTTTAAAAAAAAAAAATGCATAAATTTGCATTAAAGTGGATCTTTTGATTTCTTCATTAGTAGATCACTCTTGTGGAACTAACTTTTACAAAAACAGCTGTGATTATGCAAATGCCCGAAAAAAATAGCAAAAAAACGCAAAAAATGCATTTTTTGAAAAAAAAATTTGCATAAATTTGCATTAAAGTGGAACTCTTGATTTCTTCATTAGTAGATCACTCTTGTGGAACTAATTTTTACAAAAACAGCTGTGATTACGCAAATGCCCGAAAAAAGTAGCAAAAAAACGCAAAAAATGGAATTTTTGAATAAAAAAATTTCCATCAATTTGCATTAAAGTGGAACTTTTGATTTCTTAATTAGTAGATCACTCTTGTGGAACTAATTTTTACAAAAACAGCTGTGATTATGCAAATGCCCGAAAAAAAATAGCAAAAAAAACGCAAAAAATGCATTTTTTGAAAAAAAAATTTGCATAAATTTGCATTAAAGTGGAACTTTTGATTTCTTCATTAGTAGATCACTCTTGTGGAACTAATTTTTACAAAAACAGCTGTGATTATGCAAATGCCCGAAAAAAGTAGCAAAAAAAACGCAAAAAATGCATTTTTTGAAAAAAAATTTTGCATAAATTTGCATTAAAGTGGAACTTTTGATTTCTTCATTAGTAGATCACTCTTGTGGAACTAACTTTTACAAAAACAGCTGTGATTATGCAAATGCCCGAAAAAAGTAGCAAAAAAACGCAAAAAATGCATTTTTTGAAAAAAAAATTTGCATAAATTTGCATTAAAGTGGAACGTTTGATTTCTTCATTAGTAAATCACTCTTGTGGAACTAATTTTCACAAAAACAGCTGTTATTATGCAAATGCCCGAAAAAAGTAGCAAAAAAACGCAAAAAATGCATTTTTTGAAAAAAAAATTTGCATAAATTTGCATTAAAGTAGAACTTTTGATTTCTTCATTAGTAGATCACTCTTGTGGAACTAATTTTTACAAATACAGCTGTGATGAGGCAAATGCCCGAAAAAAGTAGCAAAAAAACGCAAAAAATGCATTTTTTGAAAAAAAATTTGCATAAATTTGCATTAAAGTGGAACTTTTGATTTCTTCATTAGTAGATCACTCTTGTGGAACTTATGTTTACAAAAACAGCTGTGAATATGCAAATGCCCGAAAAAAGTAGCAAAAAAACGCAAAAAATGCATTTTTTGAAAAAAAATTTGCATAAATTTGCATTAAAGTGGAACGTTTGATTTCTTCATTAGTAAATCACTCTTGTGGAACTAATCTTTACAAAAACAGCTGTTATTATGCAAATGCCCGAAAAAAGTAGCAAAAAAACGCAAAAAATGCATTTTTTGAAAAAAAAATTTGCATAAATTTGCATTAAAGTGGAACTTTTGATTTCTTCATTAGTAGATCACTCTTGTGGAACTAATTTTTACAAAAACAGCTGTGATTAGGCAAATGCCCGAAAAAAGTAGCAAAAAAAACGCAAAAAATGCATTTTTTGAAAAAAAAATTTGCATAAATTTGCATTAAAGTTGAACTTTTGATTTCTTCATTAGTAGATCACTCTTGTGGAACTAATTTTTACAAAAACAGCTGTGATTATGCAAATGCCCGAAAAAAGTAGCAAAAAAAGGCAAAAAAGGCATTTTTTTTAAAAAAAATTTTGCATAAATTTGCATTAAACTGGAACTTTTGATTTCTTCATTAGTAGATCACTCTTGTGGAACTAATTTTTACAAAAACAGCTGTGATTAGGCAAATGCCCGAAAAAAGTAGCAAAAAAACGCAAAAAATGCGTTTTTTGAAAAAAAAAAATTGCATAAATTTGCATTAAAGTGGAACTTTTGATTTCTTCATTAGTAGATCACTCTTGTGGAACTAATTTTTACAAATACAGCTGTGATTAGGCAAATGCCCGAAAAAAATAGCAAAAAAAACGCAAAAAATGCATTTTTTGAAAAAAAATTTTGCATAAATTTGCATTAAAGTGGAACTTTTGATTTCTTCATTAGTAGATCACTCTTGTGGAACTAACTTTTACAAAAACAGCTGTGATTATGCAAATGCCCGAAAAAAGTAGCAAAAAAACGCAAAAAATGCATTTTTTGAAAAAAAAAATTTTGCATAAATTTGCATTAAAGTGGAACTTTTGATTTCTTCATTAGTAGATCACTCTTGTGGAACTTATGTTTACAAAAACAGCTGTGATTATGCAAATGCCCGAAAAAAGTAGCAAAAAAACGCAAAGAATGCATTTTTTGAAAAAAAAATTTGCATAAATTTGCATTAAAGTGGAACGTTTGATTTCTTCATTAGTAAATCACTCTTGTGGAACTAATCTTTACAAAAACAGCTGTTATTATGCAAATGCCCGAAAAAAGTAGCAAAAAAAACGCAAAAAATGCATTTTTTGAAAAAAAAATTTGCATAAATTTGCATTAAAGTGGAACTTTTGATTTCTTCATTAGTAGATCACTCTTGTGGAACTAATTTTTACAAAAACAGCTGTGATTAGGCAAATGCCCGAAAAAAGTAGCAAAAAAACGCAAAAAATGCATTTTTTGAAAAAAAAATTTGCATAAATTTGCATTAAAGTTGAACTTTTGATTTCTTCATTAGTAGATCACTCTTGTGGAACTAACTTTTACAAAAACAGCTGTGATTATGCAAATGCCCAATAAAAGTAGCAAAAAAACGCAAAAATTGCATTTTTTGAAAAAAAAATTTGCATAAATTTGCATTAAAGTGAAACTTTTGATTTCGTCAGTAGTAGATCACTCTTGTGGAACTAATTTTTACAAAAACAGCTGTGATTATGCAAATGCCCGAAAAAAGTAGCAAAAAAAACGCAAAAAATGCATTTTTTGAAAAAAAAATTTGCATAAATTTGCATTAAAGTGGAACTTTTGATTTCTTCATTAGTAGATCACTCTTGTGGAACTAATTTTTACAAAAACATCTGTGATTAGGCAAATGCCCGAAAAAAGTAGCAAAAAAACGCAAAAAATACATTTTTTGAAAAAAAATTTGCATAAATTTGCATTAAAGTGGAACTTTTGATTTCTTCATTAGTAGATCACTCTTGTGGAACTAATTTTTACAAAAACAGCTGTGATTAGGCAAATGCCCGAAAAAAGTAGCAAAAAAACGCAAAAAATGCATTTTTTGAAAAAAAAATTTGCATAAATTTGCATTAAAGTGGAATTTTTGATTTCTTCATTAGTAGATCACTCTTGTGGAACTAATTTTTACAAAAACAGCTGTGATTAGGCAAATGCCCGAAAAAAGTAGCAAAAAAAACGCAAAAAATGCATTTTTTGAAAAAAAAATTTGCATAAATTTGCATTAAAGTGGAACTTTTGATTTCTTCATTAGTAGATCACTCTTGTGGAACTAATTTTTACAAAAACAGCTGTGATTATGCAAATGCCCGAAAAAAGTAGCAAAAAAAGGCAAAAAATGCATTTTTTGAAAAAAAATTTTGCATAAATTTGCATTAAAGTGGAACTTTTGATTTCTTCATTAGTAGATCACTCTTGTGGAACTAACTTTTACAAAAACAGCTGTGATTATGCAAATGCCCGAAAAAAGTAGCAAAAAAACGCAAAAAATGCATTTTTTGAAAAAAAAAATTTTGCATAAATTTGCATTAAAGTGGAACTTTTGATTTCTTCATTAGTAGATCACTCTAGTGGAACTAATTTTTGCAAAAACAGCTGTGATTATGCAAATGCCCGAAAAAAGTAGCAAAAAAACGCAAAAATTGCATTTTTTGAAAAAAAAATTTGCATAAATTTGCATTAAAGTGAAACTTTTGATTTCTTCAGTAGTAGATCAATCTTGTGGAACTAATTTTTACAAAAACAGCTGTGATTATGCAAATGCCCGAAAAAAGTAGCAAAAAAACGCAAAAAATGCATTTTTTGAAAAAAAAATTTGCATAAATTTGCATTAAAGTTAAACTTTTGATTTCTTCATTAGTAGATCACTCTTGTGGAACTAATTTTTACAAAAACAGCTGTGATTAGGCAAATGCCCGAAAAAAGTAGCAAAAAAACGCAAAAAATGCATTTTTTGAAAAAAAAATTTGCATAAATTTGCATTAAAGTGGAACTTTTGATTTCTTCATTAGTAGATCACTCTTGTGGAACTAATTTTTACAAAAACAGCTGTGATTAGGCAAATGCCCGAAAAAAGTAGCAAAAAAACGCAAAAAATGCATTTTTTGAAAAAAAAATTTGCATAAATTTGCATTAAAGTTGAACTTTTGATTTCTTCATTAGTAGATCACTGTTGTGGAACTAATTTTTACTAAAACAGCTGTGATTATGCAAATGCCCGAAAAAAGTAGCAAAAAAACGCAAAAATTGCATTTTTTGAATAAAAATTTGCATAAATTTGCATTAAAGTGGAATTTTTGATTTCTTCATTAGTAGATCACTCTTGTGGAACTAATTTTTACAAAAACAGCTGTGATTATGCAAATGACCGAAAAAAGTAGCAAAAAAACGCAAAAAATGCATTTTTTGAAAAAAAAAATTGCATAAATTTGCATTTAAGTGGAACTTTTGATTTCTTCATTAGTAGATCACTCTTGTGGAACTTATGTTTACAAAAACAGCTGTGATTATGCAAATGCCCGAAAAAAGTAGCAAAAAAACGCAAAAAATGCATTTTTTGAAAAAAAAATTTGCATAAATTTGCATTAAAGAGGAACGTTTGATTTCTTCATTAGTAAATCACTCTTGTGGAACTAATCTTTACAAAAACAGCTGTTATTATGCAAATGCCCGAAAAAAGTAGCAAAAAAACGCAAAAAATGCATTTTTTGAAAAAAAAATTTGCATAAATTTGCATTAAAGTGAAACTTTTGATTTCTTCATTAGTAGATCACTCTTGTGGAACTAATTTTTACAAAAACAGCTGTGATTATGCAAATGCCCGAAAAAAGTAGCAAAAAAACGCAAAAGATGCATTTTTTGAAAAAAAAATTTGCATAAATTTGCATTAAAGTGGAACGTTTGATTTCTTCATTAGTAAATCACTCTTGTGGAACTAATCTTTACAAAAACAGCTGTTATTATGCAAATGCCCGAAAAAAGTAGCAAAAAAACGCAAAAAAATGCATTTTTTGAAAAAAAAATTTGCATAAATTTGCATTAAAGTGGAACTTTTGATTTCTTCATTAGTAGATCACTCTTGTGGAACTAATTTTTACAAAAACATCTGTGATTATGCAAATGCTCGAAAAAAGTAGCAAAAAAACGCAAAAAATGCATTTTTTGAAAAAAAAAATTTGCATAAATTTGCATTAAAGTGGAACTTTTGATTTCTTCATTAGTAGATCACTCTTGTGGAACTAATTTTTACAAAAACAGCTGTGATTATGCAAATGCCCGAAAAAAGTAGCAAAAAAACGCAAAAAATGCATTTTTTTAAAAAAAAAATTTTGCATAAATTTGCATTAAAGTGGAACTTTTGATTTCTTCATTAGTAGATCACTCTTGTGGAACTAATTTTTGCAAAAACAGATGTGATTATGCAAATGCCCGAAAAAAGTAGCAAAAAAACGCAAAAAATGCAATTTTTGAAAAAAATTTTGCATAAATTTGCATTAAAGTGGAACTTTTGATTTCTTCATTAGTAGATCACTCTTGTGGAACTTATGTTTACAAAAACAGATGTGATTATGCAAATGCCCGAAAAAAGTAGCAAAAAAACGCAAAAATTGCATTTTTTGAAAAAAAATTTGCATAAATTTGCATTAAAGTGGAACGTTTGATTTCTTCATTAGTAAATCACTCTTGTGGAACTAATCTTTACAAAAACAGCTGTTATTATGCAAATGCCCGAAAAAAGTAGCAAAAAAAACGCAAAAAATGCATTTTTTGAAAAAAAAATTTGCATAAATTTGCATTAAAGTGGAACTTTTGATTTCTTCATTAGTAGATCACTCTTGTGGAACTAATTTTTACAAAAACAGCTGTGATTAGGCAAATGCCCGAAAAAAGTAGCAAAAAAAAACGCAAAAAATGCATTTTTTGAAAAAAAATTTTGCATAAATTTGCATTAAAGTGGAACTTTTGATTTCTTCATTAGTAGATCACTCTTGTGGAACTAACTTTTACAAAAACAGCTGTGATTATGCAAGTGCCCGAAAAAAGTAGCAAAAAAATGCAAAAATTGCATTTTTTGAAAAAAAAATTTGCATAAATTTGCATTAAAGTGAAACTTTTGATTTCTTCAGTAGTAGATCACTCTTGTGGAACTAATTTTTACAAAAACAGCTGTGATTATGCAAATGCCCCAAAAAAATAGCAAAAAAACGCAAAAGATGCATTTTTTGAAAAAAAAATTTGCATAAATTTGCATTAAAGTGGAACGTTTGATTTCTTCATTAGTAAATCACTCTTGTGGAACTAATCTTTACAAAAACAGCTGTTATTATGCAAATTCCCGAAAAAAGTAGCAAAAAAACGCAAAAAATGAATTTTTTGAAAAAAAAATTTGCATAAATTTACATTAAAGTGGAACTTTTGATTTCTTCATTAGTAGATCACTCTTGTGGAAATAATTTTTACAAAAAAAGCTGTGATTAGGCAAATGCCCGAAAAAAGTAGCAAAAAAACGCAAAAAATGCATTTTTTGAAAAAAAATTTGCATAAATTTGCATTAAAGTGGAACTTTTGATTTCTTCATTAGTAGATCACTCTTGTGGAACTAATTTTTACAAAAACAGCTGTGATTATGCAAATGCCCGAAAAAAGTAGCAAAAAAAGGCAAAAAATGCATTTTTGAAAAAAAATTTTGCATAAATTTGCATTAAAGTGGAACTTTTGATTTCTTCATTAGTAGATCACTCTTGTGGAACTAACTTTTACAAAAACAGCTGTGATTATGCAAATGCCCGAAAAAAGTAGCAAAAAAACGCAAAAATTGCATTTTTTGAAAAAAAAATTTGCATAAATTTGCATTAAAGTGAAACTTTTGATTTCTTCATTAGTAGATGACTCTTGTGGAACTAATTTTTACAAAAACAGCTGTGATTATGCAAATGCCCGAAAAAAGTAGCAAAAAAACGCAAAAGATGCATTTTTTGAAAAAAAATTTTGCATAAATTTGCATTTAAGTGGAACTTTTGATTTCTTCATTAGTAGATCACTCTTGTGGAACTAATCTTTACAAAAACATCTGTGATTATGCAAATGCCCGAAAAAAGTAGCAAAAAAACGCAAAAAATGCATTTTTTGAAAAAAAAAATTTTGCATAAATTTGCATTAAAGTGGAACTTTTGATTTCTTCATTAGTAGATCACTCTTGTGGAACTAATTTTTACAAAAACAGCTGTGATTATGCAAATGCCCGAAAAAAGTAGCAAAAAATCGCAAAAGATGCATTTTTTGAAAAAAAAATTTGCATAAATTTGCATTAAAGTGGAACTTTTGATTTCTTCATTAGTAGATCACTCTGGTGGAACTAATCTTTACAAAAACATCTGTGATTATGCAAATGCCCGAAAAAAGTAGCAAAAAAACGCAAAAATTGCATTTTTTGAAAAAAAATTTGCATAAATTTGCATTAAAGTGGAACGTTTGATTTCTTCATTAGTAAATCACTCTTGTGGAACTAATCTTTACAAAAACAGCTGTTATTATGCAAATGCCCGAAAAAAGTAGCAAAAAAACGCAAAAAATGCATTTTTTGAAAAAAAAATTTGCATAAATTTGCATTAAAGTGGAACTTTTGATTTCTTCATTAGTAGATCACTCTTGTGGAACTAATTTTTACAAAAACAGCTGTGATTAGGCAAATGCCCGAAAAAAGTAGCAAAAAAACGCAAAAAATGCATTTTTTGAAAAAAAATTTTGCATAAATTTGCATTAAAGTGGAACTTTTGATTTCTTCATTAGTAGATCACTCTTGTGGAACTAACTTTTACAAAAACAGCTGTGATTATGCAAGTGCCCGAAAAAAGTAGCAAAAAAATGCAAAAATTGCATTTTTTGAAAAAAAAATTTGCATAAATTTGCATTAAAGTGAAACTTTTGATTTCTTCAGTAGTAGATCACTCTTGTGGAACTAATTTTTACAAAAACAGCTGTGATTATGCAAATGCCCGAAAAAAGTAGCAAAAAAACGCAAAAGATGCATTTTTTGAAAAAAAAATTTGCATAAATTTGCATTAAAGTCGAACGTTTGATTTCTTCATTAGTAAATCACTCTTGTGGAACTAATCTTTACAAAAACAGCTGTTATTATGCAAATGCCCGAAAAAAGTAGCAAAAAAACGCAAAAAATGCATTTTTTGAAAAAAAAATTTGCATAAATTTACATTAAAGTGGAACTTTTGATTTCTTCATTAGTAGATCACTCTTGTGGAACTAATTTTTACAAAAAAAGCTGTGATTAGGCAAATGCCCGAAAAAAGTAGCAAAAAAACGCAAAAAATGCATTTTTTGAAAAAAAATTTGCATAAATTTGCATTAAAGTGGAACTTTTGATTTCTTCATTAGTAGATCACTCTTGTGGAACTAATTTTTACAAAAACAGCTGTGATTATGCAAATGCCCGAAAAAAGTAGCAAAAAAAGGCAAAAAATGCATTTTTTGAAAAAAAATTTTGCATAAATTTGCATTAAAGTGGAACTTTTGATTTCTTCATTAGTAGATCACTCTTGTGGAACTTATGTTTACAAAAACAGCTGTGATTATGCAAATGCCCGAAAAAAGTAGCAAAAAAACGCAAAAAATGCATTTTTTGAAAAAAAAATTTTTGCATAAATTTGCATTAAAGTGGAACTTTTGATTTCTTCATTAGTAGATCACTCTTGTGGAACTAATTTTTGCAAAAACAGATGTGATTATGCAAATGCCCGAAAAAAGTAGCAAAAAAACGCAAAAAATGCATTTTTTGAAAAAAATTTTGCATAAATTTGCATTAAAGTAGAACTTTTGATTTCTTCATTAGTAGATCACTCTTGTGGAACTTATGTTTACAAAAACAGCTGTGATTATGCCAATGCCCGAAAAAAGCCAACCTCATGAGATAAAACCACACAATCAGACTAGTTTTGAAATTGTATTGTGCATATGCAGATTTTCATTTGTACCAGCTATTTGCAATTCTATTTGACAATCAATATAATGCACACTAGAGGTGCTTTTTTTGTAGTGCACTCACCCAAGTTGCCCAGCTACATATGATGCATTGTAATTACCCATGCTAATCTCTTTGATTTTTTGTCCAAACTGATATATAAAACTGGATTTAATTGATCAAATTCAAATTTGAAATTGATATTGAAAAAAGAATGATAAAAATACAATGTCTGTTTTGAGTAGAAAATGATTAAGGGAAACTTGCTGACAAAATACATGTTATGGAATGTAGTTGATCAGCTTTAAATTGAATTTTATTCCTTTGATTGTTTTTTTCATCAAGTAAGAAAGCACTTTTACCTCACAACTCAAAAGGAATAATTATCATTTGAGATTTCCTGTCAATCACCCTATTTACTTTATCATATTCCTTTGTAATTTTTAGTTTGTTTGTTGCCAGTGCAACAAAGAATACACAAAAATACATTTAAAACAATCAGACATGATGCATCATATAATTATTTGTATTAAACATAATAATTGTATGAAAATAATACAAACAAATCAGAGAAACATGGGATAAATTTTGAAACAACTCTTTTATTCAGACATTTGATTTATTCACAAAATAATTACAGTGTATGTTCATCTTATTTGCATTATAGATAATATATCATTACATTCAAAAATACTAAATTCATATGTCAAACCAGTAACAATAAATAACTGGTTTGTTAGAGTTCTCTTTTTCATAAAATGCATTTTTAATAAAGCCAAAGGGAGAGTTTTATCATTTTACAATCTATCATTAGCTATAATGTAGTTTTAATTTTATGTTTTCTTTGAAAACCAACCTCTCTGTCTAGCACCAACAATGCTAGCTGAATTAGCTGTTGAATTTCATTTGCCATTTATCTGCAACAAGAAAACATAACTTAGCCAGTCATAAGAAAAAAAAATGAAAACGAATTTAATTCACGGATTTGAGCAATATTAATGTGAAATGCTTACCTTAATTGAGCCCCTTATATTAGATCTTCCGGCAACGAAACACGTGAAATCACAACTTTAGGTTACACAAACTTTTATTCTGTAAATATTAGTTGAATTTGAGCCTGAATCGTGTAAAAAATCCACATAAAAAAGCATTCCCCCTTCCATAACAATTCGACGGCCATCTTTAATTTTCTATATTTACGCGCGCAGCCGCTGAACAAAATGTCCGGTGAACCCGTCGCAATTCCATGACAAAATGACTGGGGTGGACTGCTCATCCTCCTCAGCACATTGGACTCGGGCACGAACCCTGAGTCCAGCGACCTCCTTGGCGTCCAGTGATCGTATATCCTCCAGGACATCCTTCAGAGCCCCCGCCGCAGCAATATCGCCGCCGTCAGCGAGGGTCTTCAAATCGGCTGCCCTGGAGTCCAGAAAGGCCCGCTTGGCCCGCTCTTGCCTGCGCTTCCGTTTGCAGTAATCAATAGCTATAGACGAATTCTGGCCTTCCCACAGTCCCACCACACAAGGGAGGAACTGTAGTCAGGCCAGGACATACGCCATTGGCGCCAGAAATCCTAAATCAGGGATACATACTCAGGCTCCCTGTGTATGCTGCAATTTAGTTTCCAATAGCTTTTCCCTGTAGGGACATCGGACAGCGACAGGCAAACATCGGTCACTACCGCCTTATGGTCTGAATGGAGGCAGGGCACGATGGAGCAGGTCTTGGCCAGACGAGAAATTCTGACGGACAGCCAAAGAGGTCGATGCGGGAGGCGAGCATGCGATCCGAGCAAGTCCAAGAAAAGGATGCCTCACCAGGGTGGACCGTCCTCCAAAGGTCAGTTACATCACACTTTCCAAAAAGTTCACATAGATTCTCAGTGCTCTCTCTGGGATGGCGAGGGTCACTAGAGCCACCCCTCCTATCCAGGGAAGGGTCAAAGACAGTATTGAAGTCCCCTGCCAAAAAGACAGGGGAGAGAAGACAGAGTTTGGCCCCGATCTCCTCCAGAAAAGAGTTCCTATCCGGATTTGTGTTGGGTCCATAAATGGACACAAAAGAAAAGGAGGAAGACCGGGAGCCAAAAGAACAAGATACAATACGGCCCGAAGGGTCGACAGACGAGCCCTCAAGAGTAAAGAGCCAAGATTTATACAGGATCGCCACTCCACAAGATTTGCGAGACCCAGGAGAACTCACACATGAGTATCCCGAGCCTGCAAACCTGTCGGCAAGTTCGTCCTCCGACGTGGCGTAGGTCTCCTGAAGACAGATGATATCAGGTGCTGGAGACAGGTTACGGAGCCAATGGGTTAGGGCGGACCTTTTCAGGTCACATCTGAGCCCATTGGTATTTAGAGTTAAAAACACAACCATTTCTAATCTAAGTGTGCGTTACATTATAGAGCATCAGGACCTACGGCCGCTATACACGGCCGAAGGAGTGGTGCTCTTTCTCGATGGCGGAACCAATTTGGAAATTGCCGCATTAGAGGGCTTCTTACAGTCCCGCTGACCGGGCCTGAGAGTGTGTTTTAAAATCTCGGCAGCCACCACTGGCCTCGATTCATTTTTGGCCGAGACACTGCGCTGGCTGTCCGGAACAAACAGAACAGGCGAGCACGGGGAAACGGAGACAGATGACTCCAGCACATCAACCCCGTCCCCAGCGACAACTACCCCCTCCCCAACGTCAACTTCGGATGACAAAGGGGTGGTCTCCAGGATGGTGCATGGTGGCCGGCGGCTCCAGTGGAGAAAAAGAAATCCCCATCATGGGGGAGTCTGACACGGTTTCAGAGGCCTCGTCAGATGGAGAAGGGTCAGGGGTGGGTTGGTCCTCAGGACCAGGTGATGGTCTGGCCGGCTCTGCGGCCACCCTGCCCTTTTTATATCTCACCTCACGCCACTCCGTGGCAGGATGCGATGACGATTGCCGCTTGGAGGTGGCTCTAGAGTTGCCGGTGCTGGGCGCCGTCTCTGCCTGAGCAGGTCCAGAGGCCAGCACCTGCGAAAACAAAAGAGGATTGGGGGCCAGAAGACCTCCATCTTCGACCACCTCCTCCTCGACAATAGTAGATATGGCGCCCAAAGCCGCCTCAAGGGAATCAGGGGGCCCATCTAATGGGACGTCCTCCTCCCGAACAGACTGTGCCACCCCTGGCACTATAAACTCCCCCTTATCATTCAGCTTAAGAGGCGTAGTCTCGAGAGACAACGGACAGTGGCAGTCCCTGGCGCCATGTTCGCCAGAGGCACACCTGACGCACAATTTCCCCAAACGGTAGGGGCACTTCTGGATTACGTGGTCGAATCTGTTACAAAATCGGCATCAACGACGCTGCCCACGATGCCGAGCAAAAACCGGGTAGCCTAGGATCTTAACCATGGACGTGATGTCTCTCGACAGAGACATCTTGACCACCCGTCGCCGGTGTAGTAGCCTTGGTAATCTTTAGTTCTCGTAACCGAGATGACGTGTCCATAAGATTCGCAAAAAATTTTTGATGGCTGAGATGGATTTTGGTGCCCCCAGCTTGTCCAAAATAGTGGTGAGAACTTCCCCCCTAGAGAGGAAGACATCCGAACCGGCAGCCCTTTGTTTGGCTGCCAGCGAAAAGGAAAGTGTAATATGTCGCTCCAGCATGACCGGCAGAGAAGTCGGCTCGCAAAGAGCACAAAAAATTAGGCTCAGTAAGCCAAAAAGCTCGACTGGGACAGCCGACAAAAAATTCTGTCAAAGGGGGCCTCACCCTGCAAGCAGGTGCCCAAAAAAATTGCCCAAAAAAAGGGGGATTCACCCAACTAGCCGGAACCGGAAAAACAACGACAATGAAAACAAAGGAGGTCTTTTCACCCGGCTAGTGAGTACCCAAAAAAATTAACCAGTAACACCTCCCACACGGAGGAAAAAGTGCAATAAAACACGGTCACAAGTGGGCCTTCTGAAATTGCTCACGCAAGGTAGACAAAAACAGTACAAGGGTCGACAAAGATTCCACCCAGGGGCACGCGCCCAAGACCCACAAATGACTTACAATAATCAAAAATCCCACACGGGAGAAGGACTATTAAAGGTTGACTGAAAATCAACACAAGGACTCCCGGCCAAAAATAGCCGAGCGCCCAAGAAAAATTAGTTTGTTTTGGTTAAATCTCCAACACGGAAGGTAAAACACTGGGGTCGTCTAAGTACTCGCCCCGGGGACACGCAGCCAAAAAGAGCCGAGCGCATAATAAAATTAGAACTTTTTCAAAAGGACCTCCCACACGGAGGACCGAAACACTGGGTCGTTTGAAAAAATCGACCCGGGAACACGCGGCCAAAAAAAGCCGAACGCCCCAAAAAATTGAAACTTTTTCAAGGAAGCCTCCCACACGGAGGACCAAAACACTGGTTCGTATGAAAACTCGGCCCAGGGACACACGGGCAAAACCTCAAGCCGACGGATTAGGGGTATTGTTTAAAAAGTTTCTATCTAGAAATACCCACAACCAAGACACTTCAAAAACACAGCGCTTGAACCAAGTCGTCCCCCAAGTGGAGTCAATAACCAGTGAAGCAAATAGCCAGGCACAGGAAACACACTTTTATCCTCGCAACCACAATTGGCCACTTGGCGATACTTGCCTATACGTAAGGCTGTATAGCCGCCATGCGACGCTTCAGCACTATATGTGTCTGGAGGCATGGTCCAAATTTTTAATTTTTTAATAAAATTGGCTTTACATTTTAAAGGAAAACATTCTATTTATTTATATTTTCTAGAAAATATTTATATGGTAAATATTTGTGAACATTTACTTCTTGAATTAAATCCATTTTTACAAAGCATTCCTACTTTTTATCTGCTCCTCTATAACAATATTTAAATTTAATTTTAGATACATAAATGTATTTTGAGATGACAGGTACAACGCTCGAGAAGGTCTACTTACTAATGTGGGACAAACCTACTTCAGCATACACAACAAAGTACCCGGGACCCACCTGAACATTAATGAAAGCAGACTGGTACAATGTCGGTATACGTCTTACAATTATATTAGCAATGTGGGATAATCTAAACTATTGAAATTGCATAGAAACAGATCAAAAAATTTGTCAGCTTATTTTAATTTTTCTTTAAAAAACACAATGATAATTTGTTTTAATTCATTAAATGATGTGGGACCATTTTCCAATGCATTTATTTGCAAACTTTGCATTTCTTTGTTTATTTGCTTTTTTGTCTATAAGATCGTTTTCACACGAGACAAGGAGACACATCAGCAGAACATAGTGAACTTACAAAGTCCAATGATATGACATTTAAATCATGAATGTGGGACAAATAAACAGCAACACATTAACAAACACATACACAAACATTACGCATTCTCAATAGCTGAATACACTTCATTGATGCACAGTATTATGCAGTGCATTTCTGTTTTCAATGTGAGAAAATTTAAATTATTATAATATGATAACACATGTCATTTACGAATGTGGGACAAACACACAGCAACATTATAAACAGTACACAGATACACAACCAGTACACATGTCCATTGTCTGAATACAATTCAATGTTTATGATCACATTAGTCTGCAGTGCATTTATGTTTTCAATATGAAACAATTTACATTATTATAATATGATAAGACATTTCAATTACGAATGTGGGACAAACACACAGCAACACATTAAACAGTACACAGACAAACAAACAGCACGCATGCCCATTGTCTGAATACACTGCAATATTGCAAGGCAGTCTATCCCACATAGTTTACTCAAAATAAATATTGGGTTATAAAAGATATGTCGAGTTTTTTAGAATCGGAGGATCGCAGTGAAGCTTGGCGTGGAATTAGCTATTTATGGTCTAGGGGCCGGCTAATTTCTCCCTCACTGACCCTGTTCGAATGGTTCGCAGGGTTAGCCTTGTTAGCTCGGTCTGCCACTGAGGATAGCGCGGTCGTTGTCGAAATCTTCGGCCTATACGTAAGGCTGTATAGCCGCCATGCGACGCTTCAGCTCTATATGTGTCTGGAGGCATGGTCCAAATTTTTAATTTTTAAATAAAATTGGCTTTACATTTTAAAGGAAAACATTCTATTTATTTATATTTTCTAGAAAATATTTATATGGTAAATATTTGTGAAAATTTACTTCTTGAATTAAATCCATTTTTACAAAGCATTCCTACTTTTTATCTGCTCCTCTATAACAATATTTAAATTTAATTTTAGATACATAAATGTATTTTGAGATGACAGGTACTATGCTCGAGAAGGTTTACTTACTAATGTGGGACAAACCTACTTCAGCATACACAACAAAGTACCCGGGACCCACCTGAACATTAATGAAAGCAGACTGGTACAATGTCGGTATACGTCTTACAATTATATTAGCAATGTGGGATAATCTAAACTATTGAAATTGCATAGAAACAGATCAAAAATTTGTCAGCTTATTTTAATTTTTCTTTAAAAAACACAATGATAATTTGTTTTAATTCATTAAATGATGTAGGACCATTTTCCAATTGATGCATTTATTTGCAAACTTTGCATTTCTTTGTTTATTTGCTTTTTTGTCTATAAGATCGTTTTCACACGAGACAAGGAGCAACATCAGCAGAACATAGTGAACTTACAAAGTCCAATGATATGACATTTAAATCATGAATGTGGGACAAATAAACAGCAACACATTAACAAACACATACACAAACATTACGCATTCTCAATAGCTGAATACACTTCATTGATGCACAGTATTATGCAGTGCATTTATGTTTTCAATATGAAACAATTTACATTATTATAATATGATAAGACATTTCAATTACGAATGTGGGACAAACACACAGCAACATTATAAACAGTACACAGATATATAAACAGTACTCATGCACATTGTCTGCACACTTTTTTTTTTAATTGAAATAAGTAAATAAATATTTTATTTACATTGTACACGTTGTGAACTCCGGAAATATACTCCTTTTTACAACATCTTGTTTTGATCTTGCCTACACAACAGTTACCTACAGACATTGTTCTCATAGTCCATGTATTTAATTATAAGTCTTATTTGAAATGTTTTATCCCTATTAAGTTAATAATAAAGCTTTGTAAGAAAGCCTTTTATGTTCCAAGTTGACTTGAAAGCGTCTTTGGTTAGGCGATATTTATCCGCAAGTATTCGACAACGAATATCGTTCTTACACTACATTATTATATCACGCCAGGATACAATGTTGTTGTCAAATGTTGCTCTGTTACGGAAGAACCAAATGCTGTTTAGCATTCAATTACGAAAATTATCAAATTTTCTTCATAACTACTTTTATAAAAACCACAGAGCAGAATGTATTCAAAGTCTATACAAAATCTACTATGGGATATTCCTTTCAAGAAAAAAACAACCCAGACACATGCTCTCCGTGCCCGTTTGCACTCCAAAAAACAATGCTCGATGGTTTCAGGAAGATTGCATGTAGCACAGCTTTCCCCCCCCCCCCCCCCCCCAGATCTTTTGGTAGTAGGCATGTTTTTCTACCAATTAGTGTATTGGACTAAGCCAACTTAGTTGCGAGTTTTTTACTGGGCCAGGTTATAACGATTCTGTTTCTTTAATTTTATACTATAATTCTAGTTGGTTTTCCTGACCTTGCTAAACTGATTTTCGATTTACATTTTCTCTTATATATGTTAGATTAATTCCCTAAGGAACAGTTCAACCTAACAATAAATCCACTGAAAATCCAAAACACCCCTCTCCAGTGCGGAACTATAGGGTGAGCAACGATTGCAACTAATTATTATTGTTATTATTTGAATGTCATAAATAAAGTGTTTTTTTTGTTATTGTTTTTTTTTGTTTTTTTTTTTGTTTTGTTTTTTTTTGTTTTAAATGTTCGTTTCTTGTTGAATTGTTCTTCTTGTATTTTCCTCTTTGTTTAATGTTCATTTCTTCCTTCTAAATCTTCGTGCGTTGCTATTAAGCATAGTTTTTGGATGGGTCTCTCATATTCTCCTGTGCTCGTTCTGATTCTTACTTTCCTGACGAGGTTGTCTTTTCCTGGGTATGTCTTTACGATTAATGCCATTTTCCACTTGTTTCTACGATTAGTATCTAACTCTAGGACCAAGTCTCCAGGCTTGACATTTTCTCTGGTTCTAAACCATTTGTTTCGTGGTAAGAGGTTCGGCGCAAAATATTTCATCCAACATTCCCAGAACTGCTGTGCTTTCTTCTGGACACTTCGTAGTAAATTTCGTGGGTTTACGCAATCGTCTGCTTCTGGTTGTGGTGGTGAGTTGTGTTGACTCAGTAGGATGTCGTTGGGTGTGATTGGCGGTGCATCAAAGACACTGTTAGAACTTGGGTAAAGCGGTCGGTCGTTGATCATATACATGGCTCCGGCAAGAAAAGTACGCCATTGTTCTTCTGTATACGCATGGAATTTACATGTCGCGTCTAGTGCTTGTCGTACTGATTTTATCAGGCTCTCTACGACTCCATTTTGATGGCTGGCTCGGGGAACATTCCATTGCCACTGGAATTCGCACTTAAATTCTTTTGAGAGTGTGCTCTGTATCTTGGGGATGTGCCAGTTCTGTAGGATTTCTTCGAGGTATCTTTGCGCTCCTATGAAATTTGATCCACAGTCTGACCAACAAACATTCGGGTTTCCTCTTGTACATACGAATCTTCTAAATGCCATCAGGAAGGCGTCAGTACTTTTGTCTGTGACGAGCTCTAGGTGTATTGCTCTGGTTGTCATACAGGTAAATATTATCACTTGTGCTTCTTTATTCGTTCTTCGATTTAGCTTGATATGTAGTGGTCCGAACATGTCTAGGGCTGTGTTGCAGAATGGTGGAAATCCTGGTGCTACTCTAAGGCTTGGTAGTTGTCCCATGAGTTGCTCTAATGGTTTCCCTCTTAACTTTCTACACGTGACACATTTCCTTGTCAGTAATCGAGCTTCGCGTCGAAGTCCAACTATCCAGAACTTCTTTCTAGCTTCATACATAAGACTTTGGTATCCACAGTGGGCTCTTTTCTCGTGTAAATGTAACAGCAAAAGATGTGTAAGTCGATCGTTCTTTGTTAATACAACTGGATTTCTTACATCCTCTGGTAGGTTGACGTTTTCTAGTCGTCCATGAGCTCTCAGTATTCCGTTTTCATCTGTTCTTACGGCTAACGTTTTGCTTAGTGTGTCGTGGTCGATCTTTAACTGGCTCCATTTGAAGAGGAGATTTTCTGACTCTTTCAACTCTTTCACCGATATAGGGCCTTCCGATCTGTGAGCTTTGTTCTTTGTCTTTACATTCGTAACAAATCGTCGTACATATGCCAAGGTTTTCCTTGTTTTGCAAAACGATGAACATGATTTGGTCAAGTGGTCAAGGATTGGATTTCCTATCTTTTCATTCGATGATTTCGAGGCATCAATAGAATGTTGATCAGAATTCTTTAATTCACTACTTGCTTCGTGATCTGTCTCTTTTGGACTAGGCGTGTCAAATGTTGGCCAATCTTCATCTGGTAGTTTCAGAAATGGGGGTCCGTCCATCCATTCTGCGAGTTGATCTTCTGGTATTCCTCGTGTCAGTGCATCTGCTAGATTGTGTTGGGATTGGATGTATTTGAATGCTTGTGTATCCACTGTTTCTTGAATCTCTGCGACTCGAATGGACACGAATGGTTTGAATTTTCGTGGGCTTGTCTTGACCCATGCTAGTACTGTTTGTGAATCTATCCAAAACACTTTTTTACATTGGTTTATTTCTGCAAACTTCAGTGCTTCGTTACAGGTGGCATATAGTCTTGTGAGAGTTAGACATCCCATCAATTCCAGCCGTGGTATTGACTTTCTCTTCAGAGGTGCGACGAAGGCTTTGACCATCACTGGGATGCAGGAATAACTGTCGTCTGTGAGTTTCCATCTGAGAAATATAACAGCACCGTAAGCCTTTTCTCCGGCGTCGCAGAATCCGTGGATTTCTGGAGGTCCTACAGCATTCTCTGGCTTTAGCTTTCTCTTGAACTCGTGTGTCAATAACTGATTTAGTTTCTGTATATTCTTGATCCATTTTGTCTGTATTTCGTCTGGTAGAAGTTCATCCCATGAATGACCTGCGCACCATAACTCTTGTAAGTCGATCCTTAATTCGATAGTGACTGGTACAACAAGTCCAATTGGATCCCAAATTTGGGCTAGACAAGCGAGGCAGTTCCTCTTGGTTAGATTCTTCAAATCTGTGGTGATTTCACGTTTATTGAACTTGAACGTGTCTTGCTCTTTATTCCACTTGTGGCCTAGGAAAGTTGTATTCGTTTCTTCTGTTTGATCAACGTTTTTGTTATTGGAGTGCCAGGCTTTGATTTGGAACTTTCCTTTCTGTAGAATAGCATCAATCTCATCTGTGATCTTTTTTACGTCAGATTCAGTTTCTTTGGATCCTCCAATATCATCTACGTAGATGTGTGTCAAGAGTTCTTTCGATGCTTCTGGGTATTGGGCTTCTGCCGACTTTGCAAGCATGTTGATCGCTCCAGTGGCTATGTCTGGTGCAGGTTTATCTCCGAAGTTGAGTCTCGTCCATTGATAGACTTTTGGAGGTTCAGTTTCACATCTTCGCCACAAAAATCTGTGGAAGGTCTGATCGTCTGGGTGTATTTTCACTTGGTTGAACATCTTTCTGATGTCTCCTGTATAAGCTATATCGTCCCAGCGCCAAGCTATGAGTACTTCAGGTAGACTATTAATATAATTTGGACCCTTTTCCAGATGGTCGTTGAGAGATCGTCCACTAGGACCTTTGGCAGCTGCATCAAACACTAGACGAACTTGTGTCGTTCTCTCTGGCGTAAATACGGCATGTAGGGGTAGGTACCACTCCGGTGATCTGTGATTCACTTCTTCTGGTGTAAGTTCTACAACGAATTCTTGGTCGACTAGCTTGTCTATCTCTTCTTGGATAACTTTCCTGTAGTTCTGTCGTTTCAATGTCTTCTCGAAGGAGATCATTCTTTCGTATGCGATTTGATAGTTACTTTCTGTGGGTGGCCCGGATTCTTTCCATGGCATGCGTACTTGTACTCTACCGTCGACGATTTCAGTAGACTTTGCAATGGTTTCGATGAATTTGTTTTCTTTCAGTGTTTCGTCTTTACAGGAACATAGACTAGTTGGTTTTACTCCGAGTAAATCTTGTGTGAGCAATGTCTTTATATCTTCTTCTGTACTTACAGGTTCAACATAAACTGAATTAGCTTGTGGCGTATTTATGTCATGGTGTGTTACTTGTCCAATAAGGTACCATCCAAAGCAATTCATCTTTGCAACGGGTTCTCCCACGTTACCTTGGATAACGTGTACATCAATGAAAGCGTCACTTACATCTGTTCCTATAAGTATATCAACAGTTCCTCCATCTAGGTGAAGTTTATTTGAAATTTCTTTCAAATGTACATAGTTATTTACAGTGTTACTTTGTATAGGTCTTGCTGAGCTACATGGTTTGTTTATTGAATAGACTGAAATACATTTCTGTATGCTATCATCAAGAGGAGATACAATTGTAACGTTTACAAATTCAGAGTTTTCTGATTTCTTTTTTCCGCCAGCAAGATTCATAGTTAAATGTGTTTTCTGGCCATCTAAACGTAGTCGATTTTTTAATTTCTTTGAAATCAGGCTTGTATTGGAGCCACTATCTAGCATGGCGAGTGCTTCAACGTAATTGCCGTCTTTGTCTTTAATCTTGACTTTCTGGACTGGGGATACTCCTGGAATTTTACTGTTACTGCTAACTTGTCTTGTATCTGTGAAGGGGGTTGCTTGAGGATTCAAGTTAGAATTCGTGAAAGGAGGGCGATCGTTATGTAGGGTTGCGTGATGTCCCTTGGAGCATTTATCACAGGTTGTTCCGTCTTCTTTACTGCAGTTTGCTGTATGATGGTCTTTAAGGCACTTTCGGCAACGCTTGTGTTTCTTAACTACTTCCCATCTTTTGTTAACGTCAAGAGCAGTGTATTGTGGACATTCGTGAAGGTAATGTTTATTTGGACATCTCATCGGACATACATCATCGGCTGGTGGGCTGTTTACTGCGTTCGTATTAGCTCTTCTCGGTTGACGTTGATTTTGAGATTCTGTTGGACATGCGTCATCGGTTGGTTTACTGTGTACTGTATGTGCATCCGCTCTTCTAGGTAGACGTTGGCGGTCAGCGGCGTCATTGCTATTCATCTTCCCACGTGACCTTAGGGTAGATTCTCTGTTCAACCACTCTATTAGGTTAAGAATGTTTTCCTCTTTTCCAGCTCCACTCATTTCTCGGCCAAATGCAATATTGTCCTGGTGTTCGAGTTTCGATAACAGTTGTGACATGACAAATGGTGCTTCAGCTGATTTTGTTACAGCACAACCGTTCTGTTCCATATTGTTGGTGAAGCTGAGAATTTTGGCGGCAAAACGTGAAAGAGAATTTGCATCACCTTTGACTGGTTTTATATTGGTTATGTCTTTTAACAATTCATCCATTATTTTTCTTTTGTTTCCAAATTCAATGTCAAGTATTTCCCACCCTTGGGCTATTGTTTTGCAATACTTTATTTGATTTGACCAAAATGAATGCTTAGGAAGCGCTTTTCGAAATCTTTGAAGCTGCTCTTCTTCATCTTGTTCAAATTTGTTCATACAATGATTGAATTCTTGTTTCCACGTTAAATACGATTTTCTATCTCCGTCCCATGATGGAACTGGCAACTTTTCTAATCCGTGATTTTGATTGGCTTTCGTTTTTTCGCTACTTAATGCATTCACCATTTTTTGAAGAGATTTATTCATACTTTCAAGACCTTTGGCCAATTCGTCGGAATCTGTCTGATTTTCTTTTTCAAGACATGTCTTTTTGTAGGACGTGAAACATTGCGTACATTTTAAATAATTGGATTTAACTTTTGCATTGATTTCTTCGTTTTGATTAACAATTGGATCATCAGACTGTAACGCATTGTCAACGCTTTTATCTCTAATTGAATCAATTTGTTTCTTTAAACTTCGATATTTCGTTTCTATTTCCTTGTAGATGTTTTCTATTGAACTTAGTTCAGGTTGGATCTCGATCACAACTTGAAATTCCTCAAATAAATCATTGAGCGACTTGATCGCATTATCTCTTTTTGCAGCGAGCGTTGAAATATCCGTTTTTGGAGGCATTGTTTAGTTTAAGTTTGAGCGTATTGTTTTTTTTTCGTTCTCATTGATTAGAAATTTAATTTGCATTGCAATGTTCCATGAAAACAATGGTGCTTTTGTTCCTTTTCTTTTGTGCGTATACTTTGGTTGCATGCAAATGTTTTTGTGTTTTTCTTGTTCACTCAAACAATCTTTTCAAATAATATTATTCCGCTCAATAGTATTTCTTTCAAGAATGATTTAAATGTTTTGTAAAGTGTAAATGTAGAAAGGTCTTTCTGTATTTTACTGAATGTTTCTTTCGACCACTGTAAATTGTTCACGATGTTCGCAATGTTCGTAGAATTTTTTTTTTTTTTTTGAATCAAACACAATTCATTTTATCTTTCATACCTTTGTTTGTAGTTTACTTAGCTTTGTAATTTAGTTTTGTGTCAGATTTTGCGTAGTTTTCAATTTGCAAGCTTTTCCAGGTCTTTCGCTAAGTAATTCTTGAACTTTTCCAGGTTTTGCGGCTCGGATACTCTTGAGCTTTCCAGGTCTTTTGCTTAGTAATTTTTGAGCTTTTCCAGGTCTTGCGGCTTGGATACTCTTGAGCTTTTCCAGGTCTTCACCTCTAGGTTCGTCGATCAGAAGTAGCTTGTGGTTTACTAAGTTTACTTTATCCAATCATCCTTTTGCTTTGGCAGGAAAGGATCTTTACTAGTAGAATTTTGACTGTATTGGACTAAGCCAACTTAGTTGCGAGTTTTTTACTGGGCCAGGTTATAACGATTCTGTTTCTTTAATTTTGTACTATAATTCTAGTTGGTTTTCCTGACCTTGCTAAACTGATTTTCGATTTACATTTTCTCTTATATATGTTAGATTAATTCCCTAAGGAACAGTTCAACCTATCAATAAATCCACTGAAAATCCAAAACAATTAGTTCTGTCGACTTTCCGTTCCAGACAAAGTTCCAAATCCGTTTATTTACAGCAGACAATATTTGCTGAGGGACAAACAGTACTCTCGAAATGTAATCAAGCGCAAAGGTCTTTATGATCAAAAGTCTTCCCCATATTGATAGGGCTCTTGATTTCCAGTTATTTAATGCACCCTCAAGTTTTTCCACTCTTGACGTCCAATTATCATAATATACATCATCACCGAACCACACCCCTAAAACTCTCATTTTAGTAACCCATTTTAGTCCAAGTGGCTTGTCGGGTCTATTTTTCCATGAACCCACCCACATAGCTTCAGACTTTGTTCTATTAAGCCGGGCGCCCGTCCCCTTACCATAGCTATCAACTATAGATAAAACATGATTTATGGATGCTAGGTCGCGTAACAGTAACGTTGCATCATCTGCGTACTGAGATATTTGTGTTGTTTTACCACCCGAACCAGGTATCAGAAACCCTTTGACGTCAGTCGAAGCTCTTATGCTACACCCCAGTGTTTCAGCTATTAAAACATAGAGCATTGGGGATAGGGGACAGCCTTGTCGTATCCCTTTTGAGAGTGAAATACCGTTAGTTAAGTCATCGTTACAGAGGACCTTCGCCATTGCATTGTAGTATAAAGCAAAAATCCATTTTCTAAATGAAACGCCAAAGCCAAATTTCTCGAGAACTCTATCTAAAAACGTTCTATCGACGCGGTCAAAAGCCTTTTCTTGATCTGGAGAAACAAGGATTCCACATTGGTTGAATTTTTCAACTTCATTTAAACAGTCACGCATTAAGTTCAGATTCTGAAAGATCATTCTGCCGGGGATGCTACATGTTTGATCGGGGTGTACAACTTTACCTATCACGCTTTTTAGTCTTCCCCCCAACACTCTAGAAATGATTTTATAATCCGTATTCAATAGTGAGATAGGACGCCAGTTACGCAAACCAGTTTTATCCCTTTTTTTTAAAACTAGACGTATAACACTCCTATTCATATCACTAGGAAATGAGCCTTTTGAATAACTTTCATTTGCTACAATTGTTAGGGTCGGCAACAACAAATCGCTAAATTGTTTAAAAAATTCTAAAGTTAGACCATCTTCGCACGGGCTTTTCCCGCTAATCATACCCCCTACAGCCGTGATTAACTCATTTTCCATTAAAAAACCCTCACAAAGGAGGCTGTTTTCGTCACTAAGGCAAGCGCTCAGGTTCAAAAGCAGGCTGTTTTGTGCCTCAACGTCTGTATCTTCTTGATGAAATAAATCGGTATAAAACGATGTAATTATCTTCAATTTATCTTGCTGTTCAAAGCACTGGTTATTATTTCCATCGGTTAAACAGTCTATTGAGTTATTTTTCACATTTTTGTGGTGGAGACTGAAAAAGTATTTTGTTGGTTTTTCAGCATTTTCTATCCATTTTGCTCTACTTCTCACTATTTCGCCTTCCAAGCCCTTAACAACAATCGCTTTTAATTCGTTTTCTAGTCTATCAATTAAGTGGGTCACTTTTTCGCCATTTGCTATTCGCTTTTTCAGACTGATTATGTCTTTTGTTAACGTATCTTTTTTCAGTCTTTTGGATCTAGCGATGTCTTTACTATATTACTATATTGCAAAACAAAAGACTTCATTTTCCCTTTCAAAATGCACCACTGTTGCCATTCCATGTTTTTAATTTGTTTTGTTTCACGCGCTAGCCACTCTCTCATTTTAAAAACAAAAGTCTTGTCGAAAAGCAGATTGTTATTGAATTTCCACAAAGAAAGCTTTCTATTTGAAGCACCGTGAACAATGGTGAACTTAACGCCGTCATGATCCGAGATTGCTAGCGGTATCACATATAGCGTAGAGAGCCTTGATATTTTAATATTTTAATGCTTTAGACAAATAAACTCTATCTAGTCGTGATCCTAACCCGCTCGAATTAGACCATGTGTATATCGGAACATTATTATGTAAATGAATCCAACCGTCAATGAGGTCGAAAGTTTGAACAAAACTTTCCAAGTCTCTAGAGCCTACACGGTTTTGTCCGCTACTACAATTTGTATCGATAGCGCGCGTTACACAATTAAAGTCACCAGCGATTATCAGCTGTGTGTTTGGAAAAATGTATGTGTGTAAGCTTCTGAAAAATTCTTGTCGTTTCTGAGTGTCAACCGTTCCTTTCCAATGAACCAGTAAACTCACCACTCTTCCCTCTGACGTGACAGTCACAACACAACGATTGCGAAACACAATACCCACGCCTGCTTCTTTTTTTGTCCCAAAACTCCAATATCCAGTCCCACCCCATTTGTTTTGAAAGCGACAAGCTTTACTCATGCAATCAATGTAGGTTTCCTGAATGAAAATAACATCCCATTGTGCTAAAACAAAAGATCCTAGATCGCATTTGCTCTTTGAGCCTATGCCACGCACATTAATTGTGATACAATTCAAAGCCATTGTAAGGAATAAGACAAAACGTTATTATGAATGGACGTAAAAGAATTAGCATATTGTAATTTTCTACATGTGAATATTAAGATAAACGAAAAAAATAATATTACCTTTTAGGTAGTTTTGCACTACCTGTCGTATTATTTTCTAAGTCATTTTCTTTTTTCCTTTTAGAGGATACTAAAGTCCACTCCATGTCATCTTTTAAATTCGCTTCAGCGTTACTCACGTTCTCCTTTTTTTTATCAAATAGAGGGGTAGTCGATGGTTCTTCGTCAAAAATTTTCAAAAATTTTCAAGCTTCCAATTGTGCAGTCGCTGTCGCTCATTTCATCAGCACTTTCAGACTCGATGCTGTCGCTTTCGTCGCTACTAGAGTCCTTGTTTCCCTGAGTTTTGTCTTCGTTTACAACCATTTCGCTTTCTCCTTCTTCGTTTTCAGCTATCTCAAATGTTTCTTCGCTCTGTTTGGTCTTTAAGCCGTCTGTCTCACATTCCCTCGCAGTGTGACCATAACCTCCGCAGGCAAAGCAGCGTATCTCTGGGCAATTCTTTTGCAAGTGCCCAGGGCTGTGGCAAACTTTACACGTTTTTGTCTGGCCACGGTAGAAGACGTATACTTGAAAGCCTTCGTCTGATAAATACGAAGGTACTGGCTTTCGAATTGTCATTGAGACAGTCCTTATACCGTTAAATATGTCACTGTGCAAGGACATTTTATCTTGTCTGACACTGTGCACATGGCCAAATTCGCGCAAAACTTCCACCAACTCACGGTTGTTGACTTCATAAGGCAGGTAGTAGACTTTGACCCACGTTCTTATTTGATCAGCCATCGTTACAAATACATTCACACCATTAATTTGCACAGTGTCGAGCTCAGACACGAAGTTTGCTGTCTCCTCGTCCCTAAAAGTTACGTATATTGCTCTGTCAATACCATGCTGCACGCATTCAATCGAAGATGTAGCCACTTCTTCGTTTTCTTCTAAAAAATTGACCACATCAGTAGCTAACACACTGCTCGGGTGAAACTTCACCGTTCGCGGCCTCAGTCTTCCCATCTATTGTCTGAATACTTTTTTTTTTATAAAATGTCCCCAAGGTAGTTGGAACAATTCGTTGGATTAAAGATCTACATATTCAAAGTCTTGAACCTGTGTAACGATTGGTGAGATCCCGTACCCAACATTTGGTGGAGAACCCGGGTATCGATCCCGGTACCTCTCTACTGTTGACGATTATTCAGACAATGATATTTACTTTGATACTAATTTTGATAATATGGCTGACGACTATTTCGACACTGATTATGACTATTTCGATACTGATGTTTACTTCGATGTTGATTACGAAACCAATACTTTAATTTTGAAGAAAGAAATCCAAGATTATTGTCAGGACAAAGTTTTAGAAGAAGTTGAAGAGTTCTTTTTGTTAAATAAAAGCCCAGATTAAAGAACTAAAAAGAATGAAAACGCTCTAGACAAATCACGTTCCGAAAATGAAGGAATTTCAGATTATATTACAGATACATTTCACAAACAAACAGAGTGCACTCAAAACAAAGATTCCACTTACGATAAAAATGAAACGAAACATGTAAACAAAATTGAACATGAAACAAAACATGAAACTGAATCTCAAGTAGTAAGTGGCTTATATGAAAACAGTTCAGACGTCAATCCACAAAATATAAATTTAAATGATGAATGTTATGACGTCGCAAATGAAAATAATAATGAGTGCAATGACTTTATAGAGCAAAATACTGAGGAAACAAAATCTTCAGATTCAAATTCAGAGATTAATATTGTGCACTTTCAAGAGAATAATAGTTTAATTATCAACGGTAAAATAGTTGATATCGAAATTCCGTTACTTGTTGACTCTGGAGCTGCATTAAGCGTTTTGAGTAGTTCATTCTGGGATAAACATTTAAAATCAAAAGGACTTGTTGTTTCTGAGTCTGATGTTACTAATATTAAAACTGTTGGAGGACATTTACTTCACGTCAGTGGAAAAGTTACTTTAGACTTAGAACTTGGCTCTCAACTCTATCCAGTAGATTTTCTTGTCGTAAACAATACGACCTATAAAGGTATTTTAGGAAGAGACTTTCTTCAAAGTTATTGTTCTAGCATCGATTTTATCAATCAGTGTTTTTGTTTACGCAATAGTGAACCAGTAATAAACGAAGTTTCCCAGGATAATGATGAATATTTTTCAGTTCACGCAACTTCAACTGTTGTTTTACCTGCTCATTCTGAAACAATAATCTCAGGAAAAGTGCGTGACTCTATATTAATAGGAACCACAGGTATAATTTCTAGTGCTGAAAACTTAGCAGAAAGATATAATATTTTTGGTGCATCGGAGTTAGTAATTGTAGGCTCAGAAAATTTCATTCCCATAAGAATTATCAATCCTACAAATAAACCAGTTAAGATATACTCCAGGACAAAAATAGCATATCTTTCACCAGTTGAACCTGATATAGCTACATTTGAGTTACAAGATAGTTCCGAAACTAACAAATCAGATTCCAGTTCTTTTAAAGAAGGAGAAGATTATTCTCATTTGCCTGACCTTTCGGACAGTGTTCTTAAAGAAAATGAAAAAGGACCTTTCAAAGAGTTATTACGTAAATACTCGGACCTTTTCCCTACTTCAAAACTCGACCTAGGAAGAACGTCTCTCGTTCAGCATACTATAGACACCGCTGGCCGTCCTATCAAGCAAAGGCCTTATCGTACAAATCCTGAAACGCGCAAGGAAATAAATCACCAGGTTGATGAAATGTTAAAACACAATTTGATTCAACCGTCTGTTAGTCCTTGGGCTTCCCCAGTTGTTTTGGTTAAAAAGAAGGACGGAAGTTGGAGGTTTTGTGTTGACTATCGTAAGCTGAACTCAGTGACATTGAAAGATAGTTTTCCTTTACCACTAATTACACAAACACTTGATAGTCTCCATGGCGCTAAGTATTTTACTACTTTAGACTTACTCTCAGGATATTTTCAAGTCGAATTGCATCCCTCAGCTCGAGAAAAGACAGCATTTGTAATAGAAAATAATTTAATGGAGTTCCTTGTATTACCATTTGGATTAACAAATAGTCCTGCTACTTTTCAGCGTTTAATGAGACATGTTTTGCGAGGCTTAGAATATAGATCAGCTCTTATTTATTTGGATGATGTTATCGTGTTTGGTAAAACTTTACAAGAGCACTTGAATAACTTAGAAGAGGTATTTCGGAGATTTAGAGAAGCAAATTTAAAACTTAATCCAAAGAAATGTAGCTTTGTGAAAAATGAAGTGTCATACTTAGGACATATAGTTTCGGCAGATGGAGTTAAACCAAACCCAGAAAAGATAAAGGTAGTTGAGGAATTTCCTGTATCAAGGAATTTAAAGGAATTGAGAAACTTTTTGGGTTTAGCTAATTATTACAGACGTTTTGTTAAAGATTTTTCCGAGATAGCCAATCCATTGCATGAGCTTACTCGTAAAGGCGTAAAGTTTTGTTGGACAAACGACTGCTCTGTCGCTTTTGATAAGTTGAAGCGTGCATTAGTATCGGCACCGATCTTAGCTTATCCCGATTATAATGAAGAGTTTCTGTTATTTGTGGACGCAAGTGCATTTTCAATTGGAATGACATTAGGGCAAGTTCAAAATGGTAAAGAAGTGGTAATTGCTTATGACGGAAGGAAGTTGAATAAAGCAGAGTGTAACTATAGTACAACTGAAAGAGAGGCACTCGCATTAGTTTGTGGAATTAAGAAATTTCAACCTTACCTATATGGTCGCAAATTTAAAGTTATTACAGATCATAATTCACTTAATTTTTTAATGAATATTAAGAATCCACATGGTAAATTAGCTAGATGGGCAATTTTAATCCAAAGCCATGATTTCGAAATAGTTTATCGCCCAGGAAAGAAGCACAATAATGCAGATAGTTTGTCAAGACGCCCATATGATGTTTGTAATTTGTCACTTGACCAAGCGGAAGAAAGTGAAATTAAACAAAAACAGAGACGAGATCCTAAATTAGCAGAAATAATCAATCTTCTTGAGCATGACGAATTACCAGAAGATGATCAGAAGGCTAGAAAGTTGTTGTTACTTAAAAATCAATTTTATGTTGGAATTGATGACCTTTTGTATCATATAAACCATAACATTAAGAAGCATAAGTGTAGAACTCAAGAGTGTTATTCTCAACTCGTTTTGCCTGACTCAATGAAATTCGAAGTTTTGTTTAATGTACATGACCATGTGTCTGGAGGTCATTTTGGTGTTCATAAAACCTTTCATAAAATTAACGAGCGTTATTGGTGGGACGGTATGTTTAAAGATGTTGAACATTGGTGTAATTCATGTGTGGACTGTGCAACTAGGAAAACACCTAGGAATAGGAAAAGAGCACCACTTTTACCACTACCTGTAGAAAATGCTTTCGATCGTATTGCAATAGACGCGATAGGACCTTTCCCAGAAAGTAATAGCGGCAATCGCTATATTCTTGTAATAACTGATTACCTAACACGTTGGCCAGAAGCGTTTGCAGTGAAAAGTATTGATGCAAGTGTAGTAGCAAAAATATTAGTTAATGAGATAATTTCTAGATATTCGTGCCCAAAACAGTTACTTTCAGATAGAGGAACTAATTTCCTTTCTAAAATAGTTGCCGAAGTTTGTAAGATTTTTCAAATTCATAAAGTTAATACTTCAAGCTATCATCCACAAACCGACGGATTAGTAGAAAGATTTAATTCGACCCTATGTCAATCATTGTCAATGTTTGTTTCTAAAGATCAGAAGGATTGGGATGAATATATACCACTTATTTTATTTGCATATCGTACATCTATCTGTGAAACTACAGGAGATAGTCCATTTTATATCATGTTTGGTCGAGAACCGAGACTTCCTATAGATACTAAGTTGCTTCAATTAAGAGAACAGTCTACTTCGATATCAGAACATCGAAAGAGAATCGTCGAAAAACTTGAAATTGCTCAAAAATTAGCAAAAGAAAACATTCAAAGAGCTCAACAAACAATGAAAAACTATTATGATAAGAAATCTAAGGACACTAATTTTGAACTAGGTGATCGTGTGTGGGTTTTCACACCTAAAACAGCAAAAGGTCTTAGTAAAAAACTTTTGCATAATTGGCACGTACCTTATCGTATAGTAGAAAACATTTCCCCAGTTCACTTCTATCTAAGAGCTAAGAATAACAAGAAAGTAGATTTTGCCGTTCACGCAAATAGAATGAAGCACTTTGTTGATCCTGATAAACGACCAATTCAGCACGATATCGATTTTGATAATAACGATAACTATTTGTCCGAAGTAGACATTCCCGAGGACAGTTTTGAAAGTAATGTCAATGAAAACGAAGTCATCCCAATTGATAACGAAACTGTGTTCGAGGTAGAGAAAATTCTGAAGACTAGAACACGAAATAAAAGAAAAGAATTTTTGATCCGATGGAAAGGGTTCACTAGGAGCTCCGACTCCTGGGAACCCGAAGAGAATATAAATCAACAACTAGTAAAAGACTTCCTATCAAAACATCAAAATAAGTAAAGTAAACAGGTTTGTTTTTCAGTTTTTTTCTTCTTTGATAATGCATTACTCGCAACAGTTAACTAGAGCTGTAAACGGAAAAAATGTTTACCTTTTTAAAATTGTAGATTCTCTAAGCACAAAGTTGAATGTTTTGTCTGACGATCTAAAGAGTGTGGATAATACCTTTTCTAGTTGGTCAAAAAAATTAAACAAATTTGCAAAAACCGTGAGATGTCATGAAAGTCTGATGATGGAGTTTTTGAGTAAATATTCAGCAGAGATTATCAGAGCCTTCTTTTCCTTTTCAAAATTAACAAAAATTCAAGATATTGTAAGACAATTGGTTAAAATCAACGAAAAATCGTTCATAGGACTTTCAGATTTACCTAATTTTGTTTCTACGCAAATCCTGTCTGGACTGAAATCAGAAAAATCAAATGATTTACTAGTTGAATACTTGAAATCAGGACTAGAAATTCTCGCAGGACCTTTAGTTGATATTGAACAAAATAAGGAAAATTTAGATGCTCATGTTCTGCTTGTTATTCCTAAGTTAACTGACAAAAATATGTTTTGTGTTGTGGAAACACTGTCTCCCATAATATTTAATATTTCAAATAAGTGTTTTGAAGGACCTATACGTCAAAACAATTTAGTGCTAATTTCATGTCCAAACATTAAAAAGGTTGTGAATAGGAACGTACTTGAAAATTGTTTTAAAAAAAAACAAGGGTTTTTATGTCACAAAGACGTTTTGTCTAGTTTCAATGAAGTTGATTGGTTGGGTTTTCCCTGGGTTGATGCTTCCAGAGTGTCGTTTACTAGAAGACATCAAGAAACATCCTGTGACAGACTACAACCGTTGATACATATTGGAGGAAGATACTTCTTGTCTACATCAACTGGAACATTGAACACTAACACAGGAACATTGAACACTTATCCTTTAACCATATATCATTTTCCATGCAATGTAACCTTTCATGGTATGCAGTCCTCGTTGTCTTCTTGTCCAACAGAGCTCGCAGTCTCAATTCCATTGTTCGATGAAACCAACATACGATATGTAAAATGGAAGTCAAAAAAAGACGATCATCTACTTAACCTACACTTTAAATCATTGTCTATACCACAGAAAGTAAAGATCAACAAAACCATAGTCAATGATTTCGACAGAGAGATTGAGTGGTATGACAAAAAACTGTCTATAGCAATTAATCAAGCAAACAGAAAAATTGAGAAGATAAAAGAATCGTCTTTTACTACGACTGACGAGATTATACTTTATGTAGCCATTGGATTATCTTCATTTAACTTTGTTGTGTTATGTCTGTATATTGGATGCACTAAGAAAGCAGAAAAGTCCACCGAAGTTATCGTTAAAACAGAACCTCAAAAGCAAAGCAAAGTAAGCAAGAAGAGGAAAGAAACCCAACAACAGAAGAAGAAATGCAGAGTTTAAAACTTAAAAACTTATAACAAAGATTATAAACTTTGTAGTGATGTAGTCCTTTTATAGCGTTTAGGAAAAAAAAACATGATATAGTCTATTTTTGTAGTATGGATTTAAAAATCCTTATGAACTGCGTAGTTTTTGATAATATTTCCAGTTCGTATATCAAAACATATATACAAGCTTACTATTGATGACCGCGTGACACGTGTTACCTAAACTGAACATATACATTCAGTACTTCAAGTTTATTATACTATTTCAAAATGAAAAGAAAATAGAATGAAAGCCTCACAAAAAGTACTTTCCTATATAACTACTTTTGATATTTCATATACTCATACTCATATATCTAATCAGCGTAATTTATATTTTGTAGTGCATCGGGGACGATGCTTTAGTTTTGTCGTGGAGGAATGTTGTAAAGCTTAAATTGCTATTCCCTAAAGATAGTTAACAAATATTATTGTATTTAATCATTTATCATATATCTTATATCTATGAAGTATGTAAGGGTTTTCCTACTCTCAGAGCCTCTTGATCAACTATCAATATTTAGATACTTACACCTTTTTATGGATTTTCCCACGGAATTTACCCACGGTGTTTACATATAAAAGGGAGTTGATCAGGACGCTCAGTAGTTGGAAAAGTCCCCGTAAGTTGGAAAAGTCCCGAGGAAGTTGGAAAAGTCCCCAAGGTAGTTGGAACAAGTCGTTGGATTAAAGATCTACATATTCAAAGTCTTGAACCTGTGTAACGATTGGTGAGATCCCGTACCCAACATTATTGACATTTAAAAATACCCTACTTTGCACGTTATCCTCTTCCTTATCCTAATATATCACAACATAACTTTTATTACAATCTTTCTCAACAAAAACCCCCTGCTATACTTTACATGCATTGATCGTCCGAGCAGGAGGACCAATTTTCCATTCGGCATAAGGCTAACAGTCACCAAAGCAAAGCATTTCTAATTTTGTTATATATTAACGATGTCATAGTTAATTCAACTAAGAGCACTAAGACTAAAAATTACATGCTATAACAAGCTAATCAGGTCCTGATTTACCAGAACCTCACCAACACTCCAAATTTCTCTGAACATATCGTCTTTTAGTCTATATCGCTCCACGGCGATACGGTCACGAATGACACTCTTACAAAACCGTAATATATATCCTCGCTATGCCCAACGTAGTATCAAATGTCGCACGGTTACGAAATTTCCACAGAGAATACAGCACGCACTCAATGACAAACGTAACAATAACATTGGCTTTGGGGCCATAGTCAAAACGACACAAAAAGACGCTCGAGGCGCCCGCCACGAAATCCCTCGCTATGGGAACAAGTAACGCTCTCACCCTCTCCCAGACAAAGAAGGCCCTCGGACACTTAAGGAAACAGTGTTCCAGAGTCTCCTCCTGTCCACATACAGCACAATTTCTGCCACTCACTTTATATCCCCACACTGAAATATCATATCTTGTTTTGATAATCCTATGCACACAGCGCCATCTCACTTCCTTCACTATGTTTTCACTTCTCGACACACGCAATCCACGCCACACTTCCTTCCACGCTATCCCGCTCTGACTACCTTCCCAGAAACGCTTACAACGAGGCTCCACATAGAGACTAGCAACAAGAATTTCGTACACTTCTTTAACAGAGTTCAGCTTCTTCTGTTTACACATCCTAATGGCTAGCATAACCGACTCGTAAAAGCTGGGCAGAAGCCCAGCATTTGGAAGAGAATTCGTGCGTAGATGGCTCAAGTCGTCAACAAGAGACGCAATCCGATTTCCAACAAAGTATCTAGCATATGCAAAAGCTTTCCCTTCTCCTCTGCGGAGCAAAGTTAGGACACTATTCACCCGCAGCGCCTTAGCGCGCGTTCCAAAATCAATCATCGCAAGTCCACCGTCGTCCATTTTAGTTAAACACGTACCTCTTTTTATCAATTCAATCTTTCCCCCCCAGACGAAACTCCAAATCAAAGAAACGACTTGTCTAACAACCTCACTTGGCACCTGCAGAACTCTGGCTACATAATCCAGTTTGGGCAACGCAAGTGTTTTGACAATTAATACTCTACCTATCAACGATAGATTTCGCACCTTCTATAAGTTCAAACTCAGCTCGAGCTTTTGTAATCTACTATCCCAGTTTTGATTACCAACATTACTACCAAACCAGACTCCCAGTATCCTCATCTTTCCCACCCATCGTAAACCTAACGGCTGGTCCGTTCTACTCGTCCACTTACCCAGCCACATGGCCTCAGACTTCTCTCTGTTCAGCTTAGCACCCGAGGCACTCCCATAAAAATCTACCAGGGTTAGGACTTTTCCTACCGACTCTAAGTCTCGCAGTAATAAAGTAGTATCGTCAGCGTATTGCGAAACAACCGACGAAGCACCCGCACACCCGGGCACTAAAAACCCATTTATAGGTGAAGTTCTAACGAGACACGCTAGACACTCCGCAACAAGCACATACAGCATTGACGACAGCGGGCATCCTTGTCGGATGCCACGCTCCAAAGGAATGTCACCCGTAAGGTCCCCATTGCAGAGGACCCTACACGACGCATCAACGTACAGCACCTGCAACCATCTTATGAAACCCTCCCCAAACCCCATTTTCACAAGCACTCTGAACAAAAAGGAACGATCAACTCTATCAAACGCTTTTTCTTTATCTAGAGACAGGCACACCCCAGAGAGGGCTAGCCTGTCCACATCGTAGAGTACATCCCTCACAAAACTTAAGTTTTCCCCTATGCATCTTCCGGGACCCCCACAGGTTTGGTCTGTATTTACTACCGAGTGTATCACCTTACGCAATCGACCACTCAATACACGCGCTACAATCTTATAATCCACATTCAACAATGAAATTGGTCTCCAATTTTTTAGATCAGTTTTGTCGTTCTTCTTAAACGCTAGTCGCACCACCGACCGCACACAAACCCTCGGGAAACCGCCTCGGTCAAAACATTCATTAGCAAAAGCCTTCAACATTGGGCACAACAGATCACTAAAACAACGATAAAATTCGAGAGAAAGACCATCTTCTCCCGGCGTCTTATCTCTCGCAATCCCGGCCATTGCCGCTTTAATCTCTTCCTCACAAATTTCCCCTTCACAAATTTCTCTCCCCTCCTCATCCAGCACATCCACCAGATTACTTAATAAGACGTCTTGTGCATCAGTGTCCACCTCTTCCCTGCGAAAGAGGTTAGTATAAAAATCTTCAATTATCTCCAGCAACCCTTTTTGGTCATCAACCGACAATCCATCACGATTTTTTAGAGCCACTATCTCGTTCTTACTGAAATGACTCCTGCACAAGCTATAAAAGTAACGCGTAGGCTTCTCTCCTTGTTCAACCCACCTTGCTTTGCTTCTTATTTGTACTCCTGCTGCTTCTTTGCTCACACACTCCCTGAGCTCACCCTCACATCTTGCTAAAGATTGTTTCAACTTAACAATCCTCTCAGTCGCCAATATTTTACGCCTTCTTGCATTTCTAGCCCTGTCAATACATAACTTCTTGGCCCTACTTTTTATCTTGGCCTTAAAACTAACCCACTCCTCCCAACTAACACCACGCTTAATCTCCTTAGTAAGCCACTCCCTTAGTTGAAACACACACTCTTGATCTTCTAAGATTGAGTTATTAAACTTCCACATCGGCCTTATTTTTTCACGCATACCAGCAAGCTTAATTTCAAACCCTACCCCATCATGATCCGAGCAGCCCGAGGGCCTCTGATAGACAGAACACAGCGCGTCACACAGAGAACTGGCTACATAGAACCTATCCAGACGACTACCCCCATAGGGGCCAACCCAAGTGATGGTTTGCACTTCCCTATGCAAATCATTGTCCCTCAAGAAACCTGAGATCTCTTTTTGGCCAGTCCTATTAGCACCAGAAGTACACGACGTATCGCTATCTTTTAACACGCAATTAAAGTCTCCACCAATGATCACATACGATCCAGGGTAAACAAATCTAGCCAAATCGCTTAAAAGAACCTTGCGCATTCGCGGATCAACTGGCGCATACACACAAATCAAAGAATATCTAACACCCGCTGCCACTGCTAACAAACTAATCACACGACCCTCTCCATCCCGTCTCACTTCCTTAATCACAAAGTTTGCGCTCGATTTAACAGCGATCGCCACTCCCGCACTCTTCTTTGTACCAAAGGACCAAAACACTTCCCCGAGCCAAAAGTCCCGAAAATTCTCCCCTTTCTCCTTCCTGCTTACGAAAGTTTCCTGCAAAAAGGCCACATCAGCCTTAGTCAAAACAGGCCCCACCCGATCCACCCGTGTCTTTGATACTATCCCTCTGACATTTAACGTTATAAAGCTCGTCATAAGATAAATGTTTAAAACTATCTACATCACTTTCCTTTTTTTTCCTTTTTTTTCCTTGCTTTTTCTTCCAGGGCTGTTTGTTTGCCACGATACCTATGGGGGCGCCTTCGTCCAAAACTTCTTCATCGTGTGATACCACAGGCTTGTCCATTTCATCATCACCGTTCGTGTCATCTTCAATCCCGTCAGGGTCACTGTCGCCATCCTCATCTCCCTCAGACATATCTTTTCTCTTGGCAACTTCAGGGTTCTGGTCGCTCATATCTACACTCAGCGTGCCCGAGAACAGCGGATGTGAGCCCATGTCAGTCGAAAGTCGGAAACTTTCAAACGTACTTCCGCACTCTCGGCCGGTGTGACCCACTTGGCCACATTTGAAGCACTTCACGAGGTCTGGGCAGTCTCTTGCCATGTGACCCTTTTTTCCACAATTTCGACATGTCACCTGTGGGCACGCATACCCAATGTGACCTTGTTTCTCGCACACTCTACAGGTGGGCCTCTGTGCCTTGTACCATATGCGGGCGCTGAAACCATCAATGCTCAAATACGACGGGATGTTGTTTTCTACATACATGGTCACAGTCCGGATACCCGACTGTATGTTCGGGTATCCGAACAAGTTATCTCTTCTAACGTTAAGGACCTCCCCGTATTCGCTGAACACTTGTTCCAGGGCAGAGTCCTCCAGCTCGTAGGGCAAATTATACGCTTTCACATATGATCTTTGTTTCCCAGGTCTTGTGACCTCCGTAGTGATTCCAAGGATCTGAAAGGTCTTAAGGCCGTGTACGTGGTCGGCCGCAGTCGCCGAGGCAAAGCTCACGTCGAAACCACCGTTTGTCTTTTGCACACATCGTATTTCTTCTCCAACATCAAAGCGAGCCAGTTCTTCGATCGCATCTTGATGCGACAAACTCTTCTTGTCGACCCAGACGGAAACAGTATTTGTCAGGTTATTTTAATTTTTCTTTTAAAAATACAATGATAATTTGTTTTAATTCATTAAATGATGTGGGACCATTTTCCAATTTATGCATTTATTTGCACACTTTGCATTTCTTTGTTTATTTGCTTTTTTGTCTATAAGATCGTTTTCACACGAGACAAGGAGCCACATCAGCAGAACATAGTGAACTTACAAAATCCAATGATATGACATTTAAATCATGAATGTGGGACAAATAAACAGCAACACATTAACAAACACATACACAAACATTACGCATTCTCAATAGCTGAATACTTTTTTTATATATATAAAATGTTTATTGACATTTAAAAATACCCTACTTTGCACGTTTTTTTCTTCCTTATCCTAATATATCACAACATAACTTTTATTAAAATCTTTCTCAACAAAAACCCCCTGCTACACTTTACATGCATTGATCGTCCGAGCAGGAGGACCAAATTTCCATTCGGCATAAGGCTAACAGTCACCAAAGCAAAGCATTTTAATTTTGTTATATATTAACGATGTCATAGTTAATTCAACTAAGAGCACTAAGACTAAAAATTACATGCTATAACAAGCTAATCAGGTCCTGATTTACCAGAACCTCACCAACACTCCAAATTTCTCTGAACATATCGTCTTTTAGTCTATATCGCTCCACGGCGATACGGTCACGAATGACACTCTTACAAAACCGTACTATATCCTCGCTATGCCCAACGTAGTTATCAAATGTCGCACGGTTACGAAATTTCCACAGAGAATACAGCACGCACTCAATGACAAACGTAACAATAACATTGGCTTTGGGCCCATAGTCCCTCGCTATGGGAACAAGTAACGCTGGTCAACTAATTCAACTAATTTTGCAACTGAGTGTAGGCTCTAGAGGTTATCATGCTACTGTTAAGGAGTTCAACGGACAGATAAGATTCCACATCAGAAAGTATATTGACCTCGAAGGACTGAAAACTATTGATTGATTGATTGATTGACTTTATTAGGGTAAACACATAAGGACTTGATATGTCTTTTTTCCAATGTGGCCCTTACTAGCTAATTAAATTATTAAGTTATTATCAACAAATTGTTATAAAAAGGTAAAATATCATACTAAATATCAATACAATCTGTCAGTTTTGATTTCGTTTTCAATTATTAATTATATACCTATACCAACAAAGTATGGAGTGGCCTTAACGATCGAAGAGTTTCAAGAATTGAAAACAGCCATGGATGATCTAAACAAAATGTTAGAAGTATTGATTGAAACTAGTTCTATGACTACACAACCAGGAGATAAATCAGGCTACCTTGTAGACGTTGAACAATCAAGCAGTCAGAGTAATGAAACGAGTCAACAAACACCAAATAATTGTAACACATCACAAGTGAATGAACCACCAAGAAAAAAGCTTAATATGAATAATGATGGAAAAGTCTATTTTATACGATAAAGACCCTAAAATGAACTATAAATACTTTCAAGGATAGAAAAAAATCAACTGTAAATAATTCTTGTTATTACGTTAAACTAAGTGACTATAAACATTACTGTGAATAAAATATTCTTTTGAAACAGTTATTGTCTTATTCAGTGATTTGAATATACCGCGCTGTTTATCTTCACAAATGGACTAGCAAATATTTAGAAAAATGTGGTTTGGAAAATAAAAATTAATCAGATATCTATAAAATATAATCCAATTATCATTTTATTTCATGTTAGAAAAATCGATTTTATCAACTTACATAAACAAATTGAGATTAAAATTAATCAGTAAAACCCCTCCTTAACCTCTTTAAATTGAGTTGATTGTGTAACATCTTTAGAAATAATCCATTTTGTGTTATTCCTCTAATTTTCAGAACATCAAAAAATTATATATTTAGTAATTCTATAAAGAAAAGTGTTTTTTTCTAATGTTAGTTATGAAATTGAAAATTGAATATACCGCCTGACCGCTCTCGAGATCATTTAAAATGACAGCGGATTTTAAACTCATTAATTATATTTCGTATGAATGAAATCGTTCCAAATCCAAACAGTTCTTTTTTCCTTGAAAATCGTTCGATTTATAGAGATCACGTTTTATTTATTTCAAATAACTAACGAAGGTTTTAATTATTCTACAGCGGAGAACACCTGAACAAACACCGAAAGAAAACATTATACTTTTGTTTCAACTAAAACAAAATTTGAATTTACCGCGCCTGATGGAATATTAAAGTTTTTGAATCAAAATATTGTTTGTCCGAAACAATACCACAAAAAAAATTGATATATCGGAAATAAACTAGTAAATAAAATACTTTCACATTCAAGGATAGAACAAATCAACTGTAAATAATTCTTGTTATTACGTTAAACTAAATCACTGTTTCAGTATACTGTGAATAATGTTTATTTTACGGAAAATAAAATATTCTTTTGAAACAATTATTGTCATATTCAATGATTTGAATACACAGCGCTGTTTATCTTCACGATAAATGGACAAGCAAATATTAAAAAAGTATGGTTGGGGAAAAAATTTAACACAGATATCCATTCATTCTTTTATTTCATGTCAGAAAAAGTCGATTTTATATCAGACTACATAAAATTTAAATTTGAATTAATCAGTAAAACCCCAGATTAAACTCATTAATCGGTATTTGATTACATAAATTCGTGAGAATTAATCTATCTAGCTTTTGATCTTATATTTCTTTCCCTTTTTGGAACATTTAATATCATCTAGAAGTTATACTTTTTAATCATCCTATAAACGAAAGTTTTTTTTATTTTTCGATTAGTTATGAGTTGAATTTACCACCTGACCGCTCTCGAGATCATTTAAAATTGAAGGTTATATAAACTCATTAATCATTGTTCATATGAAATCGTTCTAAATCAAAGCAGTTCTTTTTCCCCTGAAAATGGTTGCATTTGCAGAGATTACGTTTTATTTATTTTAAATAACTAACAAAGGTTATTCTACAGCATACATCTGATCAAACACCAAGTGTAAACATACTTTTGTTTCCACTAAAAGAAAACTTGAATTTACCGCGCCTGATTGAACATTTTGTTTTGAATAAATAAAAAGTCTGATCTTTTGTTTTCCAAAAACAATACCAAAACTAATTGGTAGTAAAACTTGATAATTACCACCCGTCTCTAGCATTTTTTACCGAGTAAATGAGATTTTAAAACAAAAGTCTTTTTATATAACCTGCACATGTAAGAGTTTAATAAAAAATCCATCTATCTAAACAATTTTTACAGTTCACTAAACCTCAGTTTGAGTTAATCATTCAATTAATGGGTTTTCAACTGATTTGAAAAAGGATTTGAAATAATTTGACATCGAGCCCTCAAAAATGTTTCATTTTACTGAAGATTTGGAAAATAGAAAAAACTATTGGGTTGCTTTTCCGTGTGAAGATAAAGAAAAAACAGCAACGGACTCTCAGGAACAATTTTATTCTTTAATGGATATCCTGGAAGAAATCAGAACAACGAAAACTCAGAAGCAATTTGTTTTCTTAATGGGTATGCTGAAAGAAATCAGGACAAGTGTACAAAACGAACATGCACGAACAATCGCGGACGATAAGATGAAATGTTCCAGTCAATTACAAGTGCGTATACGTCAACTATCTCGTAAAGGTGAACATGTAGGTGTGGAACTCAAATTTCCGAATGGTGTCAAAGTATGGGATGGAAGAAATGAATGTATTTCGGATTTGTGGGGCTTAGATATCTTCTTAGAAGACTTGGGTCTTCAAATGGAATATGTTTTTGATAAATACAAGAATGGGGTTGTAAACGACACACTGATTCAAAGCACTTGTATGTTGAATGGTAAATTACTTGCATAGTGTACACATTCAGATATTGGACTTCTAAATGATATAAGTACAGAAAAACTTGACCAAGAAGAAAAATACTGGAGAGAGAATGACGAAGACGAGGAAGAAAGAAAAGGATTATGATATCGCTGATGGTGAAAGTGAATGCAGACATAAATGGAAAGAAATAGAAGTCAATGACTTTTTTTTCTGATTATCACTGACGAACAAACAATACTGAGCGAATCACATAGAATACATTCAAGTGTTAGAAAATAGAATGCACCGGGATCTTTAGTATAACAGAACAACACTGAGTATTTATATGAAAAGTTGTTTGATCAAAATAAAATACACTTAAATACACTCCAGCTTACATTAAAATAAATAAGCACAAAATCATGTTTCACGTATTTGTTTAATGATTTAGAGTTTTAACTTTAAATAGTGCCCAAAAAATTATAAAAGTTGTTTTTGTATCGATGGTATCAAATTTAATCGAATATTTTAGTTGTAAAATTGTTTGACAATCAATGGTAAAATATTAAACGAAATGTGTTTTTTTTTTTCGAAAAAAGTATTTTCAGTTTCTAACTGAGAAAAGAAAGAGTTTAATCACACCTTAATCACAAAAATAATCAATGTATTAGACTTAAAGAAATTGAAATTTTGTAATTTCATGGAACTTGCTTTGGTAGAACGGATTGATAGAACGGAGTAAAACGTTTAACTAAATTCGGTTAGAATAAGTCAGGGGAAGGGGTGGTATACAGTAGGACAGTTTCTTAACATGAGTTCGAAAGTATGAGGGAAGGGTTGTAAGTAAAATTAACTCGAAAAGAGGAGATGGCAACGATAAGGGGAGGGAAGGTGAATAGAAAGATGATGGGTTAAGGAAGGCGATATGATAATAAGTGGTGGAATGAATGAGTGAATAAATGAATGAGTTTATTAATAAAATCATATTACAGCTGTAAGGCTGAATTACATGATTAATAAAGATATAATACAATATTCTATAATAATAAATAATTTTATAAATAAAATAATATAAATATATAACATTATACTAAACTATATATTACAATTGAACAAATGGAAGTTGGTAGAGGTCAAACGTAGGAGAGGTGGTCAAGAAATAGAAGGTTTAATCAATATGATCAGACATGAAATTGTAAATAATAATTTTCCAGTAGAACCAATTAAAACAGAACAAAAAATATGCTTTGAATTTGGCAATTAAAAAAAATAACAATTTCTCTAAATAATTCTAACTGACAAAAGTTAAACATACATAAAAATAATATTGAATGATTTATCCGTTTAATTTTCGACGTAACTAAGTTGTCCAGACATGTCCAGAGTGGAACAAAACGTTATTCAATCCAACAACCTCCAAAGCAATCCTCAATTTATCCAACTGAACTCATACAGCTCGTTATTCCTTGACCAGCAGTCGTACTGTCAACCGGTATCTCTCTCACTCTCTCTCTCTTTGCGTTAGATAGGTTTTCTATCATGGCAGCTGAATTGAGTTCTAGAATAAAATTGGTAAGTAGAGCAGATAGACAAACATTTATGTGATTCAAAATAACCACTTTGTACTAACATGAAAATAAAATCGATTTCTTTTGTAAGTACCATATCCACACAATCAACTCAAACCAAAATCCTAATCAAAAATGTTTTTTCGATATATCTATTTTTGTGTGATTTACAGGAACCTCTGTCTAGAAAAGGCGGTTTCCAGTGCGAAATATGTAAGAAAACATTTACTCGCAAGTATTCTTTGAAATGCCACAGGAACAACATTCAATCTTCACAAAATACTAAACCTACTTTAAAGTCACAAGAGATTTTTAGTTCAAAGTTGTAGAAAGTTATTTTGATTTTATCTATCCTAACCGCTTTTTTTAGAAAAAAATATATTTTATATTTCTGTAATTTACGAAGTTGAAAATGGCCCGATTTGGCTAGCGCGTGGCCCACCCTCTGAAAAATTGCTCTCTAGTTCGCTATCATTTACATGAATAACAGAAAAAAAAAATACATAATTTATATAAATTCACAACTCTTGTGGAACCAATTTTAAAAAAAACAGCTGTGATTATGCAAATGTGCCAAAAACGTAGCAAAAAAAACGCAAAAAGTACATTTTTTGAAAAAAAGATTTGCATAAATTTGCATTACAGTCAAACTTTTGATTACTTTATTAGTAGATCACTCTTCTAGAACTAATTGTGACAAAAACAGCTGTGATTATTCAAATGGGATGTAAAAGTAGCAAACAAACGCAAGAAATGCATTTTATGACAAAAATTTTTTCATAATTTTGCATTAAGGTGAAACTTTTGACTTCTTCATTAATAGATAACTATTGTGGAACTAATTTAGACAAAAACGGCTATGATTAACCTAATGCGCGAAAAAAATATCAAAAAAACGAAGAAAAAAAGTGCTTTTTGAAAAAAAAATTGCATGAATTTGCATTAAATTGGTACTTTACATTTTTTCATTAGTACATATCTCTTGTGGAACTAGATTAGACAGAACCAGCTAAGATAATGCAAATGCGCAAAAAAAAAAATAGCAAAAAAACGCGAAAAATGCATTTTTTGGCAAAAAAATTCGCATAAATATGAATCAAAGTGGCAATTCTTATTACTTTATTAGCAGATCACTCTTTTAGAACTAATTTAGACAAAAACAGCTATGATTATGCAAATGCACGAGAAAAATAGCAAAACAACGCAAAAAAATGCATTTTTTGACAACAAAATTTGCATAAATATGCATTAAAGTGGAACTTTTGACTTCTACAGTAGTAGATATCTCTTGTGGAACTACTTTAGACAAAAACAGCTATGATTATGGAAATGCGCGAAAAAAAATAGCAAAAAAATGCAAAAAATGTATTTTTTGGCAAAAAAATGTATTTTTTGGCAAAAAAATTTGCATAAATATGCATCAAAGTGGCAATTTTGATTACTTTATTAGTAGTTCACTCTTCTATAACTAATTTAAACAAAAACAGCTATGATTATGCAAATGCGCGAGAAAAATAGCAACAAAACGCAAAAAAATGCATTTTTTGACAAAAAAATTGCATTTTTTCACAAAAAAATTGCATTTTTTCACAAAAAATTGCATTTTTTGACAAAAAAATGTGCATAAATATGCATTAAAGTGGCAAGTTTGATTACTTTATTAGTAGATCACTCTTCCTGAACTAATTGTGACAAAAACAGCTGTGATTATGCAATTGGGAGGAAAAAGTAGCAAAAAAAAACCCGCAAAAAATGCATTTTATGACAAAAAATTTTTCATAATTTTGTATTAAAGTGAAAGTTTTGACTTCTTCATTAGTAGATCACTCTTGTGGAACTAATTGAGACAAAAACAGCTATGCATATGCAAATGCGCGAGAAAAATAGCAAAAAAACGCAAAAAAAATGTATTTTTTGACAAAAAATTTGCATGAATTTGCATTAAAGTGGTACTTTACATTTCTTTATTAGTAGATCATACTTGTGGAACTAATTTAGACTAAAACAGCTCTGATTATGCAAATGCATGAAAAAAAAAACGCAAAAAAACGCAAAAAATCCATTTGTTGCCAAAAACAATTTGCATAAATTTGCATTAAAGTGAAACTTTTTACTTCTTAAGTAGTAGATATCTCTTTCGGAACTAATTTAGAGAAAAACAGCTATGATTATGCAAATGCGCGAAAACAATAGCAAAAAAACGCAAAAAATGCATTTTTTCTTAAAAAATTTGCATAAATTTGCATTAAAGTAAAACTTTTGACTTCTTTATTAGTAGATATATCTTGTAGAACTAATTTTGACAAACACTGATGTGATTATTCAAATGCGCGAAAAAATAGCAAAAAAACGGAAAAAATGCATTTTTGCCAAAAAAATTTGCATAAATTTTCATTAAAGAATCCTTTGCGCGCCGAGACGACATTTTACAGCGACACGAAAAATAGCAATTTGATAACTTGAAAAGAAATCTTCTTCCATCGGCGTATCAGCAGCAAAATCAGATACAAAAACCACCTACTATTGTAGATAAATATTTATTCTTCAAGATATTCGAAGGATTTTCCATAATATCCATCGACTGTCTGTTATTTTTTTCTTTTAAACTTCGACTCTGACATTATCGTTTTGACAGTAGTGATGGACAGCTCGGGTCGTCCTGGCCGAGGACGACCAAGAGGTCGAAGAGCAGAAAAACTCGAAACAGTTTATTTAAAAAAGTCCACATATGTATTGTGGAATCAGGGAAAGTCTGAGACCGGAATTCGTGGCTTGTCCAACAGCGAATTTGCAGAGATGCTCCTCCACAGAGAGTCTAGATGTCCGACAGAAAGATCGCAACCTCGTAAGTACTATGCTATCTTTCGAAACCTATCTTTCTAAAGTGGGTTACTCTAGTTACCGAATTTTGTTTGTTTTCATGATGAGATACCGAAGGATTACGCCGAACATTTCTGTTTATAAATCTTGTGACTGCTTGAATGAAATTTAACTTACAATTCTGTTATTTTTATTGCAGAAACTCGCTTTACATCAACACCAAACAAACGGGACAGAATGAACATTCAACCGAGTATCCAACCTAGTCGAATGTAAGTGATTTTTCTCTCAAAAACATCTAAAATGGTAACTGTGGAAATTGTTGTCCAAGAATTCATATAACAACAGAAAAACAGCATACTTTTTGCAAAAACTGTTTATTTGTATCCAAACATTTATCAGGCATACTTTTATTTTTTATTTAGCATGGACATTGATGAAGATGAAGTTGATGTTACTGGAGTTACAGATAGTAATGCCATTCAACCTATGAGTACCTTACACTCAATAACAACCTCAATGCATACTCTAAATCCTTATTATTCAAGTATTCAGGGGAACCCATTTGAAGAAGACAGGTATTTGTAGAATGTAGTCATTTTCTATGTTATTTTTGACAGTACCTGTATGTACATGTATTGTTACTCGTCCCCAGACGTTGTTGACTTCATGAAAATAGGATTCTCTTGTGACATCTTTCTAAATTTTTTCTGTTCACAGTGAAAGTGATGAGTTGACAGAAAGTTCTGATGATAGCGATGAAGGAACATATGATGACAGTGCAACACTGACTGCTATAGAATTTGACGTGATGGATGACACAGAAACCATACCTACTTTTACAACTGATGAGACACAAACTATTCGTACTGACATGGTGGTGGAATCACAATCCATAACTGGTGATACAAAACAAACTAGTACTGGCATGACAGTTGAGACACATCCAACAGCCATGGATGTAGAAAGTGAAACAAGATCAGAATTGGATTCTCCAAATGACTCAGAACAACTTGTGTGAGTATAGTAAAATAATATATTGACACAACTTTCATAGAGTGGAAAATGTGCATAAATTCTTGTGGGGAAACAATATTTGTCTCCATGCTATAATGTAGACATTTCATAAGTAATAATCACCTTCAGCTCGCCATTGTGTATTTCATATAGATTAGGAGCTCATATTGTATATATTGCTTTTGACAAATCTGGAAATTGGCACAGAGCATGCTAAATTCACAAACATTTTTCTCCATTATCCATTATGAACTATCAAAAAATATCGAAATGTAAAACCATAACATAAAATCAAGAGATAAAAAATGCATTTCAAATGTATTATCTTGCTTGTTGAAAAAATTGTGTCAATGTTTCAATTGCTACAAAAAAAAATACAAGTAAAAATTAAAGTAATAAAATGTTATTATTATAAGATTTTAGTCAACTAAGCTCATGTCATTTTCATTTATTGATATTTATTTATTTATTTTTTAATGTTGTAATTCAATCTAAAAGACAATATTCTTTAACAGGTCATCAGTCTCAAGTCCTTTTGTATATGGCCCAATTTCATTTGAAGACCACAAAGAACATGTCAAAGAGAAATTAAAAGAAACCTTCAACAAACTAAAGCAAGTTCCCTCATCATTGCAAAACTACCAAAATCTAGCAGAAAAAGAGATGGTGATTGTGGAAGTGCAACTAATTGAGCAACTATTTGAAGGACATTGTCCACGCAATAGCTGCACAGAGAAAAGAAAAATTGTTCAAAAGAAAACTGAGGGTGGTGTGCTATCAGTTACGTATACTTGTAACCAAGGTCATCTTGGAACGTGGCATTCTTCCGCTGTTCTGTGTGAAAAAAGGAACCAGAAAGTATTTGTCACTCCTATCCTCATAGCAGCATCACTAATCCTGTCTGGAAACAATTTTGAAAAAATGTCACTTTTAGCCAAGTGAATGAACTTGCAATTCATTTCACAAACCACTTTTTCCCGTTTCCAGTCATTGTATGTAATACCCTCCATCAAAGAGCAGTTGGAAAAAATGAAAGGAATGCTGTGGGATATTTACAAGAATGAAATGCTGTTGTTATGTGGGGATGAGCGTATGGATTCACCTGGATTCTGTGCAAAGTACTGCATGTACACTATAATGGATCACTTCATGGATGTGATAGTTGATGTTGAGATTGTGGATAAAAGAGAAGCAGCTGGTACATCTACTTTGATGGAGAAGATTGGATGCAAAAGAATTTTGGAGAAATCTTTGGTGTCTTGAACTGCTGTAAATTAGTTACAGATGCTTCAAGTACAATTATGAAAATGGTTAGAGAATTGCAAGGTAATAAATAGTACTATGCCTCATAATAAATTGACCATCTTGATTATACAGAAAATATTTTCAGAATAGATAAGAATGAAATGTCTTCATTTTACGCAATTGTAAAATGTGCTGATTTTTTTTTATTTTTTCGGAAAGTGAGAAGTTGGCTATGTGGTTGTGGTAATTGTGGTACATGTACTTTTGTTATTGCAACATATTGTTATGTAACATATGCAAGAAAAATTTCATGACTACACACTTTTCCTCTGTTAACTGTATAGCCAAGAATCCTCAATCACTGGGACATATCTTCCATTCATTGGACATATGGCATAAATCTTGCAAGTTGACTGCTAAGATCAGCAAGGTAATGGAATGACTTATTCATATCTTGGTATTGTCTTTTCTTGATGAAGGTAGTTTCTATTGTTTGGGTGTACATATTTATTTTTGTGATATTTGGTTATTTTGATTTTGTTTCTATGTCAAAAGTTCTTCTTGTCATTGCAGTATTCAGAAAAGATCATGATTCAATAATATGTTCGATCACTATTTATTGCTGTTTTTTTTTTGTATGTCATTGATATATACAACAGGCTGCTAAAAAATGGATGCCAACTACTGAAGGAGTGGGTTCAGCCAGTACGAAACCATTTCTGGCACTGTGCACAGCAATGTGGAGGAGATATCACACAACGGAAGGTAATTAAAATCAGGTTATTCAAATATCAAATAACTGTGTGTAACTATGCAACAAAGAAGATTATGTATAAAACAAGTGGTTTTTATTTTTGACGAGTGCTTGATCGTGAATCCAGTTATGAAATCAACGACCATTCAACATCCCCATACCATCATACACACAAACATTTTATGTATGCAACTTTATTTCTAACTAATAGATGGTCATTTCGTTTTCTTGTAGGAAGCTTGGATTCGTATTATACATCACGTATGTGGGGAACATGAATGGGAAGAGGGACAATGTAGCCATGGTCCTATAACACAGCAAGAAGCAGATAAGCGTACTCTTGCGAAGGGCAGTAAAGCTGCAGAGGAACTCAGAAAGATAGTGTTTGATCCCAAGTGGATGAAGAGTCTACAGTACTTTGTACATTTTAGGTAGGAATGTTTTGTATTAATTATTGGTTATATAGAAAGATAAAGGCTGGATAATAAATTATGCTCATAAGAGCTTAAAATTGGAAAAATAAGCATTGCACATGTTGCATCATTAATGAAATATGTATCCCAAAAACAAAAAAATTATCAATTTGATTTCAAGATTTTAACATTGAATTTTGAATGAATGTGTTATTTTTATTCCAAATGTTGTATTAGCACACATGCAAAAACAAGATATTTACATAATGTTTTTCTCGTCAGACACACAAGCAATCTGGAAAATTTTCACTCGATGATGCTGAAGTATGTGCCTAAGCGGATAGCATTTTCGTAAGTACAAATTCTGGACAGTTTGCTTTTCAATATTCTTTTTGATTGTATTCAGTTTTATTCAGAAAAGGAAACTTCTTCATGTCACCAAAAATAATGTTGATGGTTCATAATTCTACCCATAAAATGTTCAAACATGTTCAATAAAACATGTTAAACAGTTAGTGTAAATCAAATTTGTATATTACTAATGAAACTCCCAACATAATAGAAGTGTGTTGAGTAGGAAAATTGTGAGTACCTTGATTTGATTTTGAGAAAGTCAAGGTTGAAGTCAGTATATGTATATGTTACATATAAACTGGTGTTTGTTGGCAGTTTGGTGCGTCTTGGTTGGGTTTGTTTTTACAAGAAGCGCGACTCGTTCCACACTGACAATTGTCGTTGCATTCCTTGTTGGCAGCTTTACATGGACATCCTTCTGTCCTTTTAGTTGTTTTCCTGCTGCAGGTATTCTTACATGTTCAGAACTGAATTAAAAAAAAAACTTAGTTAGAGTTTAAATCGAAGAGCAGCTAGTATTATTACTTGAATTTTATCACAGAACAGAATGCATTCACTTACCGATGTCGAAGGAGTTTCTTCGGACGAAGAACAACTAGATTCGGACGAGCTATCATGAGAATCGTCACAAAATGAGCCATAGAAATTTTGAGATAAATCCATCTCTATATCAACTTCACCAGTCGACTCCATTGTCTCTTTTAGTTGTCAAAGAATATACTGACTCACGTGCAATTGAAGCCACAACATTCTTCACGGCTCGAAGCGTGGCACAGAAGTTGATAGCCCGTATGTAAACAATAATAGAAGCGAGCAAAGGATTGTAGGTGTATTTTTTCACAAAAGAATGCATTTTTTGACAAACACATTTGCATAAATATGCATAAAAGTGGAAGTTTTTTACTTTTTCATTAGTAGATATCTGTTGTGGAACTAATTTTGACAAAAACAGCTACGATTGTGCAAAAGCATGAAAAAAAATAGCAAAAAAAACGTAAAAAATCCATTTTTTGACAACAAAATTTGCATAGATTTACATTAAAGTAAAAATTTTGACTTTTTCATAAGCACATATCTCTTTTGGAACTAATTTTGATAAAACACAGGTATGATTATGCAAATGCGCGAAAAAAATATTAAAAAAACGCAAGAAAATGCATTTTCGACAAAAAAATTTGCATAACTTTGCATTAAAGTGAAACTTGTGACTTCTTCATTAGTACATATCTCTTGTGGAACTAATTTAGACAAAAACAGCTATGATTATGCAAATGCGCGAAAAAAATAGCTAAAAAACGCAAAAAAAAAAGCTAAAAAACGCAAAAAATTGCATTTTTTCAAAAAAACATCTGCATAAATATGCATTAAAGTAAAAATTTTGATTACTTCATTAGTAAATCACTCTTGTAGAACTAAATTTGACAAAAACAGCTATGATTATGCAAATGCGCGAAAAAAACAGCAAAAAAATGCATTTTTTGACAAAAAAAGTTTCCATAAATTTTCATTAAAGTGGAATTTTACATTACCTCATTACTAGATCACTCTTGCAGAACTAATTGTCACAAAAACAGTTGTGATTATGCAAATAGGCGGGAAAAAATAAAAAAAAGCATTTTTTTGACAACACAATGTGCATAAATATGCATTAAAGTGCAACTTTTGACCACTTCATTAGTAGATATTTGTTGTTGAACTAATTTTGACAAAATCATCTATGATTATGCAAATGCGCGAAAAAAAATAGCAAAAAAACGCAAAAAATTGCATTTTTTCACAAAAACATGTGCATAAATATGCATTAAAGTGAAAATTTTGACTTCTTCATTAGTACATATCTAATGTGAAATTAATTTTGACAAAAACAGCTAGAATTATGCAAATGCGCGAAAAAATTAGCTAAAAAACGCAAAAAATTGCATTTTTTTCACAAAAACATGTGCATAAATATGCATTAAAGCGAAATTTTTGATTACTTCATTAGTAGATCACTCTTGTAGAACTAATTTTGACAAAAACAGATGTGATTATGCAAATGCCCGAAAAAAATAGCACAAAAAAAAAACGAAAAAAAATGCATTTTTTCACAAAAACATCTGCATAAACATGAATTAAAGTGAAACTTTTGACTTTTTTATTAGTAGATATCTCTTGTAAAACTAATTTTGACAAAAACAGCTATGATTTTGCAAATGCGCGAAAAAAATGGCAAAAAATGCAAAAATTGCATTTTTTTCACAAAAACATGTTCATAAATATGCATTAAAGCGAAATTTTTGACTACTTCATTAGTGGATTACTCTTGTAGAACTAATTTTGACAAAAACAGCTATGATTATGCAAATGCGCGAAAAAAATAGCTAAAAACGCAAAAAAATTGCATTTTTTTCACAAAAATATTTGTATAAATTTACAATAAAGTGAAAATTTTGACTTCTTCATTAGTACATATCTATTGTGGAACTACTTTTGACAAAAACAGCTAGGATTATGCAAATGCGCGAAAAAAAATTAAAATAATTGCATTTTTTCACAAAAACATGTGCATAAATATGCATTAAAGTGAAAATTTTGATTACTTCATTAGTAGATCACTCTTGTAGAACTAATTTTGAGAAAAACAGCTATGATTATGCAAATGGGCGAAAAAAAATAGAAAAAAAACGCAAAAAATTCAATTTTTGCCAGAAAATTATGTATAACTTTGCATTGAAGTAAAACTTTTGAATTTTTCATTGATAGACATCTCTTTTGAAACAAATTTAGACGAAAACAGCTATAATTATGCAAATGCACGAAAAAAAAAACTAAAAAATGCAAAAAATTGCATATTTTTAAAAAAACATCTGCATAAATATTCATTGAAGTAAAAATTTTGATTACTTCATTAGTAGATCACTCTTGTAGAACTATTTTTGACAAAAACAGCTATGATTATGCAAATGCACGAAAAACAGCTAAAAAACGCAAAAAAATTGCATTTTTTTGACACAAACATTTGCATAAATTTGCATTAAAGTAAAAATTTTGACTTCTTCATTAGTACATATCTCTTGTGGAACTAATTTTGACAAAAACAGCTGTGATTATGCAAATATGCGAAATAAATAGCTAAAAAACGCAAAAAAAATTCATTTTTTTACAAAAACATATGCATAAATATGCATTGAAGTAAAACTTTTGAATTTTTCATTAATAGACATCTCTTTTGAAACAAATTTAGACGAAAACAGCTATAATTATGCAAATGCACGAAAAAAAAAACTAAAAAATGCAAAAAATTGCATATTTTTAAAAAAACATCTGCATAAATATTCATTGAAGTAAAAATTTTGATTACTTCATTAGTAGATCACTCTTGTAGAACTATTTTTGACAAAAACAGCTATGATTATGCAAATGCACGAAAAACAGCTAAAAAACGCAAAAAAATTGCATTTTTTTACAAAAACATTTGCATAAATTTGCATTAAGGTGAAAATTTTGACTTCTTCATTAGTACATATCTATTGTGGAAGTAGCTTTGACAAAAACAGCTATGATTATGCAAATGCGCAAAAAAAAAATAGCAAAAAAATGCAAAAAAATGCATTTTTTCACAAAATATCTGCTTAAATATGCATTAAAGTGAAAATTTTGATTACTTCATTAGTAGATCACTCTTGTAAAACTAATTTTGACAAAAACAGCTATGATTATGCAAATGGACGAAAAAAAATTGCAAAAAAATGCAAAAAATTCAATTTTTGCCAGAAAATTTTGTATAATTTTGCATTAAAGTGAAACTTTTGAATTTTTCATTAGTAGATCACTCTTGTAGAACTAATTTTGACAATAACAGCTATGATTATGCAAATGGGCGAAAAAAATAGCAAAAAACGCAAAAAATTCAATTTTTGCCAGAAAATTATGTATAAGTTTGCATTGAAGTGAAACCTTTGAATTTTTCATTATTAGATATCTCTTGTGGAACTAATTTTGACAAAAACAGCTATGATTATGCAAATGCGCGGTAAAAATAGCTAAAAAACGCAAAAAATTGCATTTTTTCACAATTGAATTTGCATAAATTTGCATTAAAGTCAAACTTTTGTTTTCTTTATTAATAGATATCTTTTGTGGAACTAATTTAGACAAAAACAGCAATGATTATGCAAATGCGCGTTAAAAATAGTTAAAAAACGCAAAAATGTGCATTTTTTCACAAAAAAAGTTTCCATAAATTTGCATTAAAGTGGAATTTTACATTACTTCATTAGTAGATCACTCTTGCAGAACTAATTGTCACAAAAACAGCTGTGATTATGTAAATATGCGTGAAAAAATAAAAAAAAAGCAAAAAAAAGCATTTTTTGACAACACAATGTGCATAAATATGCATTAAAGTGCAACTTTTCACTTTTTCATTAGTAGATATCTGTTGTTGAACTAATTTTGACAAAATCATCTATGGTTATGCAAATGCGCGAAAAAAATAGCAAAAAAAAGCAAAAAATTGCATTCTTTCACAAAAGAATTTGCATAAATTTGCATTAAATTCAAAGTTTTGTTTTCTTTATTAATAGATATCTTTTGTGGAACTATTTTAGACGAAAACAGCTATGATTATGCAAATGCGCGAAAGAAATAGCTAAACAACGCAAAAAAAATTTCATTTTTTTACAAAAACATCTGCATAATTATGCATTGAAGTAAACATTTTGATTACTTCATTAGTAGATCACTCTTGTAGAACCAAGTTTGACAAAAACAGCCATGATTATGCAAATGCGAGAAAAAAATAGCAAAAAAACGCCAAAAATCCAAGTTTTGCCAGAAAAATTTGTATAAATTTGCATTAAAGTGAAACTTTTGACTTTTTCATTAGTAGCTATCTCTTGTGGAACTAATTTTGACAAAAACAGCTATTATTATGCAAATGCGTGAACAAAATAGCTAAAAAACGCAAAAAATTGCATTTTTTCACAAAAACATGTGCATAAATATGCATTAAAGTGAAAATTTTCATTACTTCATTAGTAGATCTCTCTTGTAGAACTAATTTTGACCAAAAAACAGCTATTATTATGCAAATGCGCGAAAAAAAAAGCAAAAAAACGCAAAAAAAATGAATTTTTTGACAAAAACATTTGCATAAATTTGCATTAAAGTGAAAATTTTGACTTCTTTATTGGTAGATATCTCTTGTGGAACTAATTTTGACAAAAACAGCTATGATTATGCAAATATGCGAAATAAATAGCTAAAAAACGCAAAAAAAATTCATTTTTTTACAAAAACATATGCATAAATATGCATTGAAGTAAAACTTTTGAATTTTTCATTAATAGACATCTCTTTTGAAACAAATTTAGACGAAAACAGCTATAATTATGCAAATGCACGAAAAAAAAAACTAAAAAATGCAAAAAATTGCATATTTTTAAAAAAACATCTGCATAAATATTCATTGAAGTAAAAATTTTGATTACTTCATTAGTAGATCACTCTTGTAGAACTATTTTTGACAAAAACAGCTATGATTATGCAAATGCACGAAAAACAGCTAAAAAACGCAAAAAAATTGCATTTTTTTACAAAAACATTTGCATAAATTTGCATTAAGGTGAAAATTTTGACTTCTTCATTAGTACATATCTCTTGTGGAACTAATTTTGACAAAAACAGCTATGATTATGCAAACGGTCGAAAAAAAAATAGCAAAAAAATGCAAAAAAGTGCATTTTTTCAAAAAAAAAACATCTGCATAAATATGCATTAAAGTGATAATTTTGATTACTTCATTAGTAGAACACTCTTGTAAAACTAATTTTGACAAAAACAGCTATGATTATGCAAATGGGCGAAAAAAAATTGCAAAAAAATGCAAAAAATTCAATTTTTGCCAGAAAATTTTGTATAATTTTGCATTAAAGTGAAACTTTTGAATTTTTCATTAGTAGATCACTCTTGTAGAACTAATTTTGACAATAACAGCTATGATTATGCAAATGGGCGAAAAAAATAGCAAAAAACGCAAAAAATTCAATTTTTGCCAGAAAATTATGTATAAGTTTGCATTGAAGTGAAACCTTTGAATTTTTCATTAGTAGATATCTCTTGTGGAACTAATTTTGACAAAAACAGCTATGATTATGCAAATGCGCGGTAAAAATAGCTAAAAAACGCAAAAAATTGCATTTTTTCACAATTGAATTTGCATAAATTTGCATTAAAGTCAAACTTTTGTTTTCTTTATTAATAGATATCTTTTGTGGAACTAATTTAGACAAAAACAGCAATGATTATGCAAATGCGCGTTAAAAATAGTTAAAAAACGCAAAAATGTGCATTTTTTCACAAAAAAAGTTTCCATAAATTTGCATTAAAGTGGAATTTTACATTACTTCATTAGTAGATCACTCTTGCAGAACTAATTGTCACAAAAACAGCTGTGATTATGTAAATATGCGTGAAAAAATAAAAAAAAAGCAAAAAAAAGCATTTTTTGACAACACAATGTGCATAAATATGCATTAAAGTGCAACTTTTCACTTCTTCATTAGTAGATATCTGTTGTTGAACTAATTTTGACAAAATCATCTATGGTTATGCAAATGCGCGAAAAAAATAGCAAAAAAAAGCAAAAAATTGCATTATTTCACAAAAGAATTTGCATAAATTTGCATTAAATTCAAATTTTTGTTTTCTTTATTAATAGATATCTTTTGTGGAACTATTTTAGACGAAAACAGCTATGATTATGCAAATGCGCGAAAGAAATAGCTAAACAACGCAAAAAAAATTTCATTTTTTTACAAAAACATCTGCATAAATATGCATTGAAGTAAACATTTTGATTACTTCATTAGTACATCACTCTTGTAGAATCAATTTTGACAAAAACAGCCATGATTATGCAAATGCGCGAAAAAAATAGCAAAAAAACGCAAAAAATTCAATTTTTGCCAAAAAATTTTCATAACTTTGCATTAAAGTGAAACTTTTGACTTTTTCATTAGTAGATATCTCTTGTGGAACTAATTTTGACAAAAACAGCTATTATTATGCAAATGCGTGAACAAAATAGCTAAGAAACGCAAAAAATTGCATTTTTTCACAAAAACATGTGCATAAATATGCATTAAAGTGAAAATTTTCATTACTTCATTAGTAGATCTCTCTTGTAGAACTAATTTTGACCAAAAAACAGCTATGATTATGCAAATGCGCGAAAAAAATAGCTAAAAAACGCAAAAACAATGCATTTTTTCAAAAAAGCATTTGCATAAATTTGCATTGAAGTAAAAATTTTGGCTTCTTCATTAGTACATATCTCTTGTGGAACTAATTTTGACAAAAACAGCTGTGATTATGCAAATATGCGAAATAAATAGCTAAAAAACGCAAAAAAAATTCATTTTTTTACAAAAACATATGCATAAATATGCATTGAAGTAAAACTTTTGAATTTTTCATTAATAGACATCTCTTTTGAAACAAATTTAGACGAAAACAGCTATAATTATGCAAATGCACGAAAAAAAAAACTAAAAAATGCAAAAAATTGCATATTTTTAAAAAAACATCTGCATAAATATTCATTGAAGTAAAAATTTTGATTAATTCATTAGTAGATCACTCTTGTAGAACTATTTTTGACAAAAACAGCTATGATTATGCAAATGCACGAAAAACAGCTAAAAAACGCAAAAAAATTGCATTTTTTTACAAAAACATTTGCATAAATTTGCATTAAGGTGAAAATTTTGACTTCTTCATTAGTACATATATATTGTGGAAGTAACTTTGACAAAAACAGCTATGATTATGCAAATGCGCAAAAAAAAAATAGCAAAAAAATGCAAAAAATTGCATTTTTTCACAAAATATCTGCTTAAATATGCATTAAAGTGAAAATTTTGATTACTTCATTAGTAGATCACTCTTGTAAAACTAATTTTGACAAAAACAGCTATGATTATGCAAATGGGCGAAAAAAAATTGCAAAAAAATGCAAAAAATTCAATTTTTGCCAGAAAATTTTGTATAATTTTGCATTAAAGTGAAACTTTTGAATTTTTCATTAGTAGATCACTCTTGTAGAACTAATTTTGACAAAAACAGCTATGATTATGCAAATGGGCGAAAAAAATAGCAAAAAACGCAAAAAATTCAATTTTTGCCAGAAAATTATGTATAAGTTTGCATTAAAGTGAAACCTTTGAATTTTTCATTAGTAGATATCTCTTGTGGAACTAATTTTGACAAAAACAGCTATGATTATGCAAATGCGCGATAAAAATAGCTAAAAAACGCAAAAAATTGCATTTTTTCACAATTGAATTTGCATAAATTTGCATTAAAGTCAAACTTTTGTTTTCTTTATTAATAGATATCTTTTGTGGAACTAATTTAGACAAAAACAGCAATGATTATGCAAATGCGCGTTAAAAATAGTTAAAAAACGCAAAAATGTGCATTTTTTCACAAAAAAAGTTTCCATAAATTTGCATTAAAGTGGAATTTTACATTACTTCATTAGTAGATCACTCTTGCAGAACTAATTGTCACAAAAACAGCTGTGATTATGTAAATATGCGTGAAAAAATAAAAAAAAGCAAAAAAAAGCATTTTTTGACAACACAATGTGCATAAATATGCATTAAAGTGCAACTTTTCACTTTTTCATTAGTAGATATCTGTTGTTGAACTAATTTTGACAAAATCATATATGGTTATGCAAATGCGCGAAAAAAATAGCAAAAAAAAGCAAAAAATTGCATTCTTTCACAAAAGAATTTGCATAAATTTGCATTAAATTCAAATTTTTGTTTTCTTTATTAATAGATATCTTTTGTGGAACTATTTTAGACGAAAACAGCTATGATTATGCAAATGCGCGAAAGAAATAGCTAAACAACGCAAAAATAATTTCATTTTTTTACAAAAACATCTGCATAAATATGCATTGAAGTAAACATTTTGATTACTTCATTAGTAGATCACTCTTGTAGAACCAAGTTTGACAAAAACAGCCATGATTATGCAAATGCGAGAAAAAAATAGCAAAAAAACGCCAAAAATCCAAGTTTTGCCAGAAAAATTTGTATAAATTTGCATTAAAGTGAAACTTTTGACTTTTTCATTAGTAGCTATCTCTTGTGGAACTAATTTTGACAAAAACAGCTATTATTATGCAAATGCGTGAACAAAATAGCTAAGAAACGCAAAAAATTGCATTTTTTCACAAAAACATGTGCATAAATATGCATTAAAGTGAAAATTTTCATTACTTCATTAGTAGATCTCTCTTGTAGAACTAATTTTGACCAAAAAACAGCTATTATTATGCAAATGCGCGAAAAAAATAGCTAAAAAACGCAAAAACAATGCATTTTTTCACAAAAATATTTGCATAAATTTGCATTAAAGTGAAAATTTTGACGTGTTCATTAGTACATATCTCTTGTGGAACTAATTTTGACAAAAACAGCTGTGATTATGCAAATATGCGAAATAAATAGCTAAAAAACGCAAAAAAATTGCATTTTTTTACAAAAACATGTGCATAAATATGCATTAAAGTAAAAATTTTGATTACTTCATTAGTAGATCACTCTTGTAGAACTAATTTTGAGAAAAACAGCTATGATTATGCAAGTGGGAGAAAAAAATAGCAAAAAAACGCCAAAAATCCAATTTTTGCCAGAAAAGTTTGTATAAATTTGCATTAAAGTGAAACTTTTGACTTTTTCATTAGTACATATCTCTTGTGGAACTAATTTTGACAAAAACAGCTATGAATTTGCAAATGCGGGAAAAAAAATAGCGAAAAAATGCAAAAAAATTGCATTTTTTGAAAAAAAAATTTGAATAACTTTGCATTAAAGTGGAACTGTTGATTTCTTCATTAGTAGATCACTCTTGTAGAACTAATTTTGAGAAAAACAGCTATGATTATGCAAATGAGCGAAAAAACTAGAAAAAAAAACGCAAAAAATTCAATTTTTGCCAGAAAATTATGTATAACTTTGCATTGAAGTAAAACTTTTGAATTTTTCATTAGTAGATATCTCTTTTGAAACTAATTTAGACGAAAACAGCTATAATTATGCAAATGCGGGAAATAAATAGCTAAAAAATGCAAAAAATTGCATATTTTTAAAAAAACATCTGCATAAATATGCATTGAAGTAAAAATTTTGATTACTTCATTAGTAGATCACTCTTGCAGAACTAATTGATACAAAAACAGCTGTGATTATGCAAATAGGCGGGAAAAAAAGCAAAAAAAGCATTTTTTGACAAAATAATGTGCATAAATTTGCATTAAAGTTAAAATTTTGACTACTTCATTAGTAGATCATTCTTTTAGAACTATTTTTGACAAAAACAGCTATGATTATGCAAATGCACGAAAAACAGCTAAAAAACGCAAAAAAATTGCATTTTTTTACAAAAACATTTGCATAAATTTGCATTAAAGTGAAAATTTTGACTTCTTCATTAGTACATATCTATTGTGGAAGTAACTTTGACAAAAACAGCTATGATTATGCAAATGGGCGAAAAAAAAATTGCAAAAAAATGCAAAAAATTCAATTTTTGCCAGAAAATGTTGTATAATTTTGCATTAAAGTGAAACTTTTGAATTTTTCATTAGTAGATCATTCTTGTAGAACTAATTTTGACAATAACAGCTATGATTATGCAAATGGGCGAAAAAAATAGCAAAAAACGCAAAAAATTCAATTTTTGCCAGAAAATTATGTATAAGTTTGCATTGAAGTGAAACCTTTGAATTTTTCATTAGTAGATATCTCTAGTGCAACTAATTTTGACAAAAACAGCTATGATTATGCAAATGCGCGATAAAAATAGCTAAAAAACGCAAAAAATTGCATTTTTTCACAAAAGAATTTGCATAAATTTGCATTAAAGTCAAACTTTTGTTTTCTTTATTAATAGATATCTTTTGTGGAACTAATTTAGACAAAAACAGCAATGATTATGCAAATGCGCGAAAAAAAAAGTTAAAAAACGCAAAAATGTGCATTTTTTCACAAAAAAAGTTTCCATAAATTTGCATTAAAGTGGAATTTTACATTACTTCATTAGTAGATCACTCTTGCAGAACTAATTGTTACAAAAACAGCTGTGATTATGCAAATATGCGTGAAAAAATAAAAAAAAAGCAAAAAAAGCATTTTTTGACAACACAATGTGCATAAATATGCATTAAAGTGCAACTTTTCACTTCTTCATTAGTAGATATCTGTTGTTGAACTAATTTTGACAAAATCATCTATGGTTATGCAAATGCGCGAAAAAAATAGCAAAAAAAAGCAAAAAATTGCATTCTTTCACAAAAGAATTTGCATAAATTTGCATTAAATTCAAATTTTTGTTTTCTTTATTAATAGATATCTTTTGTGGAACTATTTTAGACGAAAACAGCTATGATTATGCAAATGCGCGAAAGAAATAGCTAAACAACGCAAAAAAAATTTCATTTTTTTACAAAAACATCTGCATAAATATGCATTGAAGTAAACATTTTGATTACTTCATTAGTAGATCACTCTTGTAGAACCAAGTTTGACAAAAACAGCCATGATTATGCAACTGCGCGAAAAAAATAGCAAAAAAACGCCAAAAATCCAAGTTTTGCCAGAAAAATTTGTATAAATTTGCATTAAAGTGAAACTTTTGACTTTTTCATTAGTAGCTATCTCTTGTGGAACTAATTTTGACAAAAACAGCTATTATTATGCAAATGCGTGAACAAAATAGCTAAGAAACGCAAAAAATTGCATTTTTTCACAAAAACATGTGCATAAATATGCATTAAAGTGAAAATTTTCATTACTTCATTAGTAGATCTCTCTTGTAGAACTAATTTTGACCAAAAAACAGCTATTATTATGCAAATGCGCGAAAAAAATAGCTAAAAAACGCAAAAACAATGCATTTTTTCACAAAAATATTTGCATAAATTTGCATTAAAGTGAAAATTTTGACGTCTTCATTAGTACATATCTCTTGTGGAACTAATTTTGACAAAAACAGCTGTGATTATGCAAATATGCGAAATAAATAGCTAAAAAACGCAAAAAAAATTCATTTTTTTACAAAAACATATGCATAAATATGCATTGAAGTAAAACTTTTGAATTTTTCATTAATAGACATCTCTTTTGAAACAAATTTAGACGAAAACAGCTATAATTATGCAAATGCACGAAAAAAAAAACTAAAAAATGCAAAAAATTGCATATTTTTAAAAAAACATCTGCATAAATATTCATTGAAGTAAAAATTTTGATTACTTCATTAGTAGATCACTCTTGTAGAACTATTTTTGACAAAAACAGCTATGATTATGCAAATGCACGAAAAACAGCTAAAAAACGCAAAAAAATTGCATTTTTTTACAAAAACATTTGCATAAATTTGCATTAAGGTGAAAATTTTGACTTCTTCATTAGTACATATCTATTGTGGAAGTAACTTTGACAAAAACAGCTATGATTATGCAAATGCGCAAAAAAAAAATAGCAAAAAAATGCAAAAAATTGCATTTTTTCACAAAATATCTGCTTAAATATGCATTAAAGTGAAAATTTTGATTACTTCATTAGTAGATCACTCTTGTAAAACTAATTTTGACAAAAACAGCTATGATTATGCAAATGGGCGAAAAAAAATTGCAAAAAAATGCAAAAAATTCAATTTTTGCCAGAAAATTTTGTATAATTTTGCATTAAAGTGAAACTTTTGAATTTTTCATTAGTAGATCACTCTTGTAGAACTAATTTTGACAATAACAGCTATGATTATGCAAATGGGCGAAAAAAATAGCAAAAAACGCAAAAAATTCAATTTTTGCCAGAAAATTATGTATAAGTTTGCATTGAAGTGAAACCTTTGAATTTTTCATTATTAGATATCTCTTGTGGAACTAATTTTGACAAAAACAGCTATGATTATGCAAATGCGCGGTAAAAATAGCTAAAAAACGCAAAAAATTGCATTTTTTCACAATTGAATTTGCATAAATTTGCATTAAAGTCAAACTTTTGTTTTCTTTATTAATAGATATCTTATGTGGAACTAATTTAGACAAAAACAGCAATGATTATGCAAATGCGCGTTAAAAATAGTTAAAAAACGCAAAAATGTGCATTTTTTCACAAAAAAAGTTTCCATAAAATTGCATTAAAGTGGAATTTTACATTACTTCATTAGTAGATCACTCTTGCAGAACTAATTGTCACAAAAACAGCTGTGATTATGTAAATATGCGTGAAAAAATAAAAAAAAGCAAAAAAAAGCATTTTTTGACAACACAATGTGCATAAATATGCATTAAAGTGCAACTTTTCACTTTTTCATTAGTAGATATCTGTTGTTGAACTAATTTTGACAAAATCATCTATGGTTATGCAAATGCGCGAAAAAAATAGCAAAAAAAAGCAAAAAATTGCATTCTTTCACAAAAGAATTTGCATAAATTTGCATTAAATTCAAATTTTTGTTTTCTTTATTAATAGATATCTTTTGTGGAACTATTTTAGACGAAAACAGCTATGATTATGCAAATGCGCGAAAGAAATAGCTAAACAACGCAAAAATAATTTCATTTTTTTACAAAAACATCTGCATAAATATGCATTGAAGTAAACATTTTGATTACTTCATTAGTAGATCACTCTTGTAGAACCAAGTTTGACAAAAACAGCCATGATTATGCAAATGCGAGAAAAAAATAGCAAAAAAACGCCAAAAATCCAAGTTTTGCCAGAAAAATTTGTATAAATTTGCATTAAAGTGAAACTTTTGACTTTTTCATTAGTAGCTATCTCTTGTGGAACTAATTTTGACAAAAACAGCTATTATTATGCAAATGCGTGAACAAAATAGCTAAGAAACGCAAAAAATTGCATTTTTTCACAAAAACATGTGCATAAATATGCATTAAAGTGAAAATTTTCATTACTTCATTAGTAGATCTCTCTTGTAGAACTAATTTTGACCAAAAAACAGCTATTATTATGCAAATGCGCGAAAAAAATAGCTAAAAAACGCAAAAACAATGCATTTTTTCACAAAAATATTTGCATAAATTTGCATTAAAGTGAAAATTTTGACGTGTTCATTAGTACATATCTCTTGTGGAACTAATTTTGACAAAAACAGCTGTGATTATGCAAATATGCGAAATAAATAGCTAAAAAACGCAAAAAAAATTCATTTTTTTACAAAAACATATGCATAAATATGCATTGAAGTAAAAATTTTGATTACTTCATTAGTAGATCACTCTTGTAGAACTAATTTTGAGAAAATCAGCTATGATTATGCAAGTGGGAGAAAAAAATAGCAAAAAAACGCCAAAAATCCAATTTTTGCCAGAAAAGTTTGTATAAATTTGCATTAAAGTGAAACTTTTGACTTTTTCATTAGTACATATCTCTTGTGGAACTAATTTTGACAAAAACAGCTATGAATTTGCAAATGCGGGAAAAAAAATAGCGAAAAAATGCAAAAAAAATTGCATTTTTTGAAAAAAAAATTTGAATAACTTTGCATTAAAGTGGAACTTTTGATTTCTTCATTAGTAGATCACTCTTGTAGAACTAATTTTGAGAAAAACAGCTATGATTATGCAAATGAGCGAAAAAAAATACCAAAAAAACGCAAAAAATTCAATTTTTGCCAGAAAATTATGTATAACTTTGCATTGAAGTAAAACTTTTGAATTTTTCATTAGTAGATATCTCTTTTGAAACTAATTTAGACGAAAACAGCTATAATTATGCAAATGCGGGAAATAAATAGCTAAAAAATGCAAAAAATTGCATATTTTTAAAAAAACATCTGCATAAATATGCATTGAAGTAAAAATTTTGATTACTTCATTAGTAGATCACTCTTGCAGAACTTATTGTTACAAAAACAGCTGTAAATATGCAAATAGGCGGGAAAAAAGCAAATAAAAAAAGCATTTTTTGACTAGATAATGTGCAAAAAGTTGCATTAAAGTGAAATTTTTGACTACTTCATTAGTAGATCATTCTTTTAGAACTATTTTTGACAAAAACAGCTATGATTATGCAAATGCACGAAAAACAGCTAAAAAACGCAAAAAAATTGCATTTTTTTACAAAAACATTTGCATAAATTTGCATTAAAGTGAAAATTTTGACTTCTTCATTAGTACATATCTATTGTAGAACTAATTTTGACAATAACAGCTATGATTATGCAAATGGGCGAAAAAAATAGCAAAAAATTGCAAAAAAAAATTCAATTTTTGCCAGAAAATTATGTATAAGTTTGCATTGAAGTGAAACCTTTGAATTTTTCATTATTAGATATCTCTTGTGGAACTAATTTTGACAAAAACAGCTATGATTATGCAAATGCGCGATAAAAATAGCTAAAAAACGCAAAAAATTGCATTTTTTCACAAAAGAATTTGCATAAATTTGCATTAAAGTCAAACTTTTGTTTTCTTTATTAATAGATATCTTTTGTGGAACTAATTTAGACAAAAACAGCTATGATTATGCAAATGTGCGAAAAAAAAAGTTAAAAAACGCAAAAATGTGCATTTTTTCACAAAAAAAGTTTCCATAAAATTGCATTAAAGTGGAATTTTACATTACTTCATTAGTAGATCACTCTTGCAGAACTAATTGTCACAAAAACAGCTGTGATTATGCAAATATGCGTGAAAAAATAAAAAAAAAGCAAAAAAAGCATTTTTTGCAAAAAAAATGTGCATAAATATGCATTAAAGTGCAACTTTTCACTTCTTCATTAGTAGATATCTGTTGTTGAACTAATTTTGACAAAAACAGCTATGATTATGCAAATGCGCGATAAAAATAGCTAAAAAAAGCAAAAAATTGCATTCTTTCACAAAAGAATTTGCATAAATTTGCATTAAATTCAAATTTTTGTTTTCTTTATTAATATATATCTTTTGTGGAACTATTTTAGACGAAAACAGCTATGATTATGCAAATGCGCGAAAGAAATAGCTAAACAACGCAAAAAAAAATTCATTTTTTTACAAAAACATCTGCATAAATATGTATTGAAGTAAACATTTTGATTACTTCATTAGTAGATCACTCTTGTAGAACTAATTTTGACAAAAACTGCTATGATTATGCAAATGGGAGAAACAAATAGCAAAAAAACGCCAAAAATCCAAGTTTTGCCAGACAAATTTGTATAAATTTGCATTAAAGTGAAACTTTTGACTTTTTCATTAGTAGCTATCTCTTGTGGAACTAATTTTGACAAATACAGCTATAAGTATGGAAATGCGCGAAAAATATAGCTAAAAAACGCAAAAACTTGCATTTTTCACAAAAGAATTTGCATAAATTTGCATTAAACTCAAACGTTTGACTTCTTCATTAGTAGTTATCTTTTGTGGAACTAATTTAGACAAAAAAAGCTATGATTATGCAAATGCGCGAAAAAAATAGATAAAACACACAAAAAAATTGCATAAAAAAAACATCTGCATAAATATCAATTAAAGTTAAAATTTGATTACTTCATTAGTAGATCACTCTTGTAGAACTAATATTGACAAAAAAAAACCTGTGAATATGCAAATATGGGAAATAAATAGCTAAAAACGCAAAAAAATTCATTTTTTTACAAAAACATATGCATAAATATGCATTGAAGTAAACATTTTGATTACTTCATTAGTAGATCACTCTTGTAGAACTAATTTTGACAAAAAAAACTATGATTATGCAAATGCGCGATAAAAAAAGCTAAAAAACGCAAAAAATTGCATTTTTTCACAAAAACATGTGCATAAATATGCATTAAAGTGAAAATTTTCATTACTTCATTTGAACATCACTCTTGTAGAACTAATTTTGACAAAAACAGCTATTATTATGCAAATGCGTGAAAAAAATAGCTAAAAAACGCAAAAAATTGCATTTTTTCACAAAAACATGTGCATAAATATGCATTAAAGTGAAAATTTTCATTACTTCATTAGTAGATCACTGTTGTAGAACTAATTTTGAGAAAAACAGCTATGATTATGCAAATAGGCAGGAAAAAAAGCAAAAATAAGCATTTTTTGACAAAATAATGTGAATAAATATGCATTAAAGTGCAACTTTTGACTTTTTCTTTAGTAGATATCTCTTGTGGAACTAAGTTTGACAAAAACAGCTATGATTATGCAAATGGTCGAAAAAAAATAGCAAAAAATGCACAAATTGCATTTTTTTTCACAAAAACATCTGCATAAATATGCATTAAAGTGAAAATTTTGATTACTTCATTAGTAGATCACTCTTGTAGAACTAATTTCCGGAAAAACAGCTATGATTATGCAAATGCAAATGCATTAAAGTGGAACTTTTGATTTCTTCATTAGTAGATCACTCTTATGGAACTAATGTTTACAAAAACAGCTGTGATTATGCAAATGCCCGAAAAAAGTAGCAAAAAAACGCAAAAAATGCATTTCTTGAAAAAACATTTGCATAAATTTGCATTAAAGTGGAACTTTTGATTTCTTCATTAGTAGATCACTCTTGTATAACTAATTTTGACAAAAAACAGCTATGATTATGCAAATGCACGATAAAAATACCTAAAAAACGCAAAAAATTGCATTTTTCACAAAAGAATTTGGATAACTTTGCATTAAAGTGAAATTTTTGACTTCTTCATTAGTAGTTATCTTTTGTGGAACTAATTTAGACAAAAACAGCTATGATTATGCAAATGAGCGAAAATAATAGCTAAAAAACGCAAAAAAATTGCATTTTTTCACAAAAACATCTGCATAAATATGCATTAAAGTGAATATTTTCATTACTTT